>VWZO01021733.1:14925-235239 GCA_013396975.1 Bucco capensis | reverse complement strand
TGATTACTTGATCATCCCAGTGGCATTTCTTGAATGTGAATAGCTACAAGTTGTTCTTCTCTTCTCATACACTCATATATCACCAAGCTGTTGGAAACACTCAGTGACCTGAAACAAGATAACCCTGACATTTTAATGTCCCTTTTGCTCATAGATAGAAGGCCACCCTTCCACTTGAATGCACTACCTCATTGCCTCACCGGTTATACTAATGGTAGCCCCTTGAGTGTTGTTTTTAAAATCCTCCTGTTTCCAAAAGAAGTTTGTTTCATCAAAGGAAAAAAAAAAAAAACCAATCACTACAACAGTCTGGAAAACAATAACTTAATTTTCCAAGCTGTCTCAGGGTTGGGTTTTCTTTTTTTTTTGTTTGCTTTGGCAACAGGATGAAACAGAGACCTTTCAAAATACTTTGGGAGAGAAACAGATTGTGCTATGGGTTAAAGCCCTGGCATGGGTTAAAGCCATGATATGGCTGTAGGAGCATCAGACTCAATTCCTTGCTTAAAATGAAGTACAGAACTGACCCAAGCACTGTGTTCATGACCATCCTCACTTTGACCATCCAGAATCGACGCAAAACCACGTGGGACTGTTTGCTTTAGATAATTCCAAACTCTGCACTTCATAAACTTACTTTATAATCTGGCTCTCAGCAGTAGCTCCTGAGGTAATGCTCATCTAGATACAAGATATTATTGAGCAAAAGACAGGAGAAAATACATTCAACATCTACTTCACCATTCACACACAAAACAGAGGAGCTACTAAGGTTTCTTCCCTGTATTTGTGCTTATTCTCTACTACTATGTAAAAACCTTTTTTTTTTCCTTATCACAGTAATACAATTGTGAACACAGACGTTCTGCTAAGCATAATTCAGTCCTTAATATAATTCCCTTTTTTTTTGGACAATAACCATTCTTCAGTTTTCTCTATCAACTTCAGTAATTTGCCACTGTCCTTAGCCCATAAATCTTAACAGCTTCCATAATTAACTCTTGTAATTATCTCGGTTCAATTAGCACCAGCTGTCTACCTAATTCATAGAACTGAAATTCTTTTCTATTACATATAGATACTTGAATTTTCCTCGACAAATATCACTTTTACTAACCACACCAAATTCCAGTTTTTAACCCAGTCTTTTTGTACTCCTTCCAGCTCCCTTCAGAATTTGCAAACATCTGCTGGCTAGAAGAATTAAAAAATAAACAGAGTATTCTCTCTAATCTATAAATTATTAGCTAGGATGGTAAAAAAAAACAAAACCCATCGGTGACACACCTATCTTTTGGATGCAAAGTACATAGATAACTCAGGCAACACTGATTAGAGTCAGTATATTTTAATCCAATCTAGCTTGAGGACAGCTAGCTGCTCTGATTCACATTTCCACTGCCAATACAAATTCCTGAACAAATTTGCATATTTCTATTGTGTCTCCAAGATGTACCTTTAGGATGTAATTTAGAGATAGCAACACTGTTACTGTTAATTTATATTCCTCTTATCAGAGTTGACACCGTGGGAAGAGGCTTATAACCTAGCCATTGTGAATTAATATTATATAAGGAACTTTGAAAGTTCTTCAGTAAGTATTTTAAAGTTCTTCAGCAACTGTGAATTCTCTGTTTGTTCTATTACCAGAAAGAAGAAAAAAATCTTTAAAAAAAAACAAAAACAACAGGAATATTTGTACTCATCTCTAAGCACCAAATCAACTGAGAGCTGTACAACAAAATCCCCAAAAGTACAACAAAATCACCAAAAATCTATTTAGTATCAAACATATTTCCATTTAGTTAATATTTTTTATTTCTGTTATCAGAAATCATTTGAGATCTGTACAACTAAAAAATACCAACAATCTCTTCAGTATCAAACTGTCTCCCATTTAGTTAATAGCTTTTATTTGTCCCAGCTCTTTAGTCAAACAGACCATAAATACCAAGGGTGTGTGACTGGATCAAGGATGGTATTTCCTCTAACCACATGAGGGCACACCACGCTAGAGTTACACAGTCAAACACTCTCTGTGAACTCCCTGCGTTTAGGCTACTCGCGCTGTATTGTTGGATATGCAGGAGACTTGTCACTATAAATAGCACATACTTAACAAAGGAAGATCCTTAACTGATATGTAAGGTAACATTTTCTTGACACTTCTTCTTGGTTTGAAAATCACAGATAAAAAAAATCACACAGAATGGCAGCAGTTGGAAGGGCAATGTCCAGGTGGGTTTGGAATCTCTCCAGAGGAGGAGATTCCACAACCTCTCTGGGCAGCCTGGGCCGGAGCTCTGCACCCTCACACTAAAGAATTTGTTCCTCCTGTTCAGATGGAACCTCCTAGGTTCCAGTTTGTGCCCATTGCCCCTTAGCTTGTCACTGGGCACCAGAGAAGAATCTGGCCCCATCCTCTTGACGCCTGCCCTTTAGATACTGATAGGCATTGATAAGATCCCCTCTCAGACCCCTCTTCTCCAGGCTAAACAATCTTAAAAGCAGCATTATTTCAGACCTAGCTCTCAAAGGAACTCAACCACAAAGCAGACAACAAGTTGGATTGGCTAGGAAGGGGAAAAAAAGTGGGTGGGAAGGAGAGAGAAATGGCATTTCCCTTAGTTCTGCAGCTTTTACTAACTAATTCTGAGCTTACTTATGTTGAACGGGGAAAAGTTTCCTACCTCAACAAATACTGCATCTAGAATAGAAGCTTTGAAATTATCTTTGTGGTTTGTTTGTTTTTTTCCAATGACTAGGATGTTATATTAGGAGAAATAACATAAGAGGATTTAAATAATCCTTAACTGGATACTAAACTAAGACAGCAGGCAACTGTAAAAGCAGGTAGCACTACATTTAGGTTTATCATACACAGCTGATCTCCTCAGGCTTCCACTAGTCACTGAAGAGAAGCTGGAGCTCCTGGACCATCCTGCTATTGATGGACTAGCTCCTCAAGGGTACTGTTATTGTTTGTGAACTCTCCTAAACAGCATTTAAAATAATCCTGTACATCAATAAAAACCTAAGGAAAAAGATTCCCAGAGCTTCACTCCCAGTTAGTATAAAGTGTAAGAAGTCAAGGAAGTAAAATACAGTGAGTTAGTACTCTAGCTTCTTGGTAATAAGTAATGTATCTTTTTGTAATGAAATCCTTTCCCTTAAAGAACAACAGAAAAAAAAAAAGAGAAGTAAACAATCTTCCACTCTATTTATACAACAGAATAAATTAAAATACCCTTAAAATGGATATTATTTATTTTGGGGGGAGTTCTATTTCCAGTAGTATGAAGAATAATTAAACTTATTCCCCAAGCCAATTTTTAAAAAATAATAAAAACCAGGGGAAAATAAAAAAAATTATTTAAAATTACTTCCAAGAAAATGAAAAACATCTTTTTTTTCCCCCAAGAAGACTGTACTAACTTCTTTAGGGCAAAATATAGACAGGTTAAAGCCAATATTCAAATCATAGCAAGGTTTGAGTTGGAAGAGACCTTTAAAGGTCACACAATACAACATGCAGTGATATCTTCAACTAGATCATGTTCCTCAGAGCCCCAAACAACTTGACCTTCAAGGTTTCCAGGAATGAGGCATCTATCACCTCTTTGGGCAACTTGTGCCAGTGTTTCCCCATGTTGTTACTACCATGTTATTTCAATTCTTAACCATAACAAATTTATTTAAATGAAATCATATCACTACAAAATGGTATGATCTGAGACAGACCAGATGTGATCAGAGTATAATACTTATTTTCTTCTCCCACCACATCTTACCCTTAAGCAACCAATAAGCAAACACTCAAGCATCATGCTTAGAGAAAGAACAAATTGAATTACAGAGTTTGAACAAAACAACATTGCTGATCATGAATTTTCAGCTGCTGGCACATTTCACCTTCAGCCACCCATTTCATGGTGATGGTAACCTTCAGAACATGTGCGTGTACACAGGCAGAGGGAACTAACTGGTTTAGTCCTCTCATTTTAGGCCGCCAATTGTTTCAGTTCTGAAGTAATTTGGAAGGATTGCACAACACTATCAACAGCCACACCTCTACCATTCAACTGCAGTCACACTTATTCTATGAACAGCAAAGAAAACACTGCAGAGCTTGGAAATGCAGAGCACCTATAAATTCTCACGCAAGGAGACAGAAGAGAGTATTCCCCGAATGGTGCTTTTTTTAGGCTGCTTGTTTTACACATTTCACACACCACAGAAAATCTCCTTGGCCAACTTCAAATTTAAAACCCATCTTGTTACATATATCATCATAAGTTAATTTTGGCTGGAAGGGACCTCTGGAGATCTCTAGCCCAGCCCCTTATCAACAGTGATGTAAGACAAGGACTTGTTCCAGTACAACAATGACTTGTTTATTCATGAGCCCCAAATAGGACTCTGTATTCCTCCTGGGGTCTTAAAAAGACTGATCAGAGGGGAACAATCACTTACCTTGACCCTCTCTTCATGCTTATGCTAAACTCACCAAAACAGCTCAGTAAGAGTTTGGCTTTCTTTCCCACAATGTTGCTTTTCAGTCTCCTGTTCTGGATTTGCTCTCCACTGGGACTCTCACATCGTTTTCTGCAGATCAGTGCCCACACAGCCTGTCGCCAGCCCATATCACATCAGATTACTCCATCCCACCCCAGGACTTTGTGTTGGCTTTTGTTGAGCTTCATTAGGTTTCTGTCAGCTCATCTCCTCAGCCTGTTGAGATACTTCTCATTGCAGCCCTAGATTTTGAGCATATCAACCTCCCTCCCAAATTGGTGTTGTCTGGAAATTTCCTGAGGGTGCATTTCACTCCATTGCCCAAACCAAGGTCAAGACATTAAACAATAGCAGCTTGGCACTAAGCCCTGTAGAATGCTCCTGTCAATTGGTAGACATCAATCTTTGACCACTACTCTTGAAGTCCAGAAGTCTGACCAGTATTTGAGCTGGTTTGTAGTCCACCTATCCCCTGTACACCACAGAGAGACTTAGAAAGCAAAGCCTGCATTTCATCTACAGTCAAGATCTGTTCCTTTGACAAAGCACTCAATTTCCCTTTATTGTGCACCTTTTGCACAGCAATACAGGAAAGAAAGATATCTTCAAAAATAGAGGAAGAATACCATTGTGTTATTACAAGCAAATTGTGTGAGAGACATGAAGGAGTCTGTGAAAAGTTGTGGTTTTTTCTTTTTATTTTTTTTTTAATACCAACTGAGTGACCTTGCAATTTACTGCTATTCAACTGAAGTGAGATTAAAACCATATATATGGTGTATCTGCCAGTAGAGAACAACCACCTCATTGCAGTTGGGCTGGGCTGAGGGGAGAAACATTACCTTTCAGGCAAGCACATTCCATGCATTAAAAAAAAGTTACTGGGCTATGCTGGCACACAAATATATTTAATTTTATTTCAGAATTTGATCACTGGGAACCTGCCATGGCAGTACAGGTAGCTAATTCAAATAGCCTATTCAGAGACAAAATTACATACATGGTAAAAGAGAGCATTTCCAGAAACCACTGGTCCAACTAGAACACAAGTACTGGCTTTTGCCCAGCTTTGGCAGCAACAGAAACCATCTCTGTACCTCTCCTGCTGATCTGGATTTCTTGTCAGAAGAACAGAGAGCAGCAACATCATCCCACACGGAACTAACAGCTACTTCTGTCCCACACATTCCACAGATAGAGCTAGTTGAGTAGACACCAAGAATTTTTTCATTGTTTCTTTCAACAAAACCATGAGTAATACATCTAATTATCCTGTTGCATATGGTACCTAAACCTTTTAAACCACCACAGTACTAGGCATTTGTCTGCCTACCTGAGGACTGAATTTGGGGTTGTGTTTTTCCTCCTATGATAAAGAGATCAGATTATCTTCCACTCCTGCTGCAAACAAAATAGTCCTTCCTAATCCACTGTCTCCTACTATTAGCATGATCAGTATCCAGTTTCTGAATAGTAAGGCAATAACAATAACTTTGGATTAAACTTAATGTGGAAAAGGAAAGAACAAAATTACAAATTTGAGGGGAAATAACCCCAACTGGCAGTGACAGCCAATAAAAGGCTTAGAGATGTGAAAGAAAAGAATCTGATATATATTCCCAGCAGTAAGTGGCAATTGGCAGAAGGGAACAGCAGGTGCTAAAGAGAAGGTGTTGTGTCTCAAACACAGAGTGACATTAAGCTGGTTTTCAACTCATTCCAGCACAAGCAAAGGAACACAAAACAAGCTTTTTATTAAAAACAAATGTATTCATTAACATGAAAGTCTATGGACTTCAGGCTGGATCTTTAACAATAAGCTATTTAACAAGGTTGTCATCCTTAACAATATATAAATCCATATTACATTTTTACACTAATTATCTCAGTAGGCTACTACTGCTAAAAATTAAAAACAAAAAAAGAATTTATTTTCCTCCAGCCAGCTTCCTAACAAGTACCTCTTAAATGTATTTTCCTGAATTATTAAAAGCCTTTCAAAACCACTAAAATTCTCCAACATAACTGTTACAGAAGCGAACACAACTGTTCTGTAACAGAACTTTCTTCTCCTGCTTCCAACTGCTCAAGAAAAGAATGGTAGCTCTTCACAAACACTACTAGACGTTGCAAACCACCCAACAGTCTTCAAGGATGCACTTTAACTGCCTCATCTTCAGAGCAATGCATAGAGTCAAGAGAAATATGTGCAGCTCTAACTAGAAAGTAAAAGAAAGGATTGTCTCACAGAAGACCAAAATTTTTTTGTAAATAAATACATCTGAAAGTACAATTTGGAAAGTTTCAGGCAGTTATCACAAAGAATGTGTAACAGCTTGTAAAAACATTATCTGACATATAACCCAGGGGACTCTAGAGATTGGGAATAGAAATATTAAGATTAGTGTCTGTGAGTAGAAATGTTTGTTAAGCATCACAGTGAAAGTAGAGCAAAGGATTAAAAGAACAATCATTTAGTCAAACTAGACATAAAAATTCTTCCACTGTGCCACTTGAAAGATTGCACATTAGGCTAAGTACTATTCTGACTGCTGTTTCAAGGAGTTTATTTATTCTTGGGTTGGGTATTGTTTGTGGAATTGCACCTTAGATAGAATGAATTATAATGAACTCCCTTTTTTTTTTTTATTAACCATGTTAATTGATTAACATTACATTTAAATATGAATGCATCTCCTGCACTTGTTTCTAGGTAATTTCTCACTTTTGCTATTTGCTGTAAAGTGTAAGGATATCAAGGAACAAAAAAAACCCTGATTTTCACACTTTTTTTTTTTTTATGCAGCACATAGTTCTGAGTTGCAACAGAAAACATTCCCTTAGAGATCTGAAGGGAAATACATTTGTGTAGTGCAATACATAGATTAACATAGGTACATTCTGGAAGGAGCCAACAAAAAGTCATTTTGCTGTTGAATGACAGAATACAACAGAACTCTACATTACTGAACATCAGTTTTATTAGGATTATCTAATAATATGAGCTCTATACATTTTTATTCATGGGAATTATCCACAAGGATGACAGAATGATGTGTTCAGCCTGTGACTGAATGGAAATGTTTCTTTATTGCTAATCTATGAAGTACAAAGCTGACTATGTCCAATTACTGTGATTTTAAAATCAAGCATATTTTACCTTATAGTTTTGCCTGACTACCAGTGACTAAACCTACACAATAGTATGTTAGCTGGCAGAAATGAGAGCCCTTATGCAAAGACTGATTGTATTATTTCAATGTTTTGATACTGCTTAGGATTTAGCTATCAAAAATTATGATCTTGGACTCTTTGCATTCACTATGTAAATCTTGGACCTCAAGGCAATTTTCTTTAGTCACCTTGACATTTAAAATACCATAATGATAGAAGAAAAATGAGCTTTCTTATACATAGTACAAGTTAACACATTCAGACTCTGTTTTCATCCATGGTAACACTAACCTTAAAAGTTTAAGATTCTACAAAGTGCTTTAAGCCTGCTAGATAATTTTTATCAGCTGGTTGGTCAGATTGTTTTTGAAGTAGGAAAACACAATCTCCAGAAACAACAACAACATACTCATTTAGGCTGAACTGTTCCAAGTTAATCCACAACACTGAGAAGAACATGGTAGAAAAAACCATCTCACTGTGGTCACCCCAGCAGATGGTTACACAGGTCAGCAACACAGGGACTGTGTTCAGAAATATAGTAACAGAACTATTAGCTTTATAATTTGTGAAGAAAGTCAGAGAACTTGGCTTCAACTGTTTATTGTTAGGTAACAAGAAACGATGCAAAGTTAGACAACCTTAGAAAATTACCACAGAAATCCACTTTGAATTTGCTAAGTATTTTTGGCCAGAATATGGATTCATGTAGTTAAGCATTTATGATCTCTTTAAGGGAATCAGTTATGAATGGAAAATTGATTCATTTTAATGTTTGATTGCACAAGCAAAGATTTCACACCTATTAGCTTTTCAAAACCAAAATACTTACAATTTAACTACGGATGCTCCAAAGGATGTTTTCCCCCACTCTATTTCAATGTCTTGAGAAAAATGTGTAGCTTCAGTGGTAGCCTTGCCTTTTGTTTCAATCATAATATCACAGAATCATAAAGGTTGGAAAAGACCTCATTGAGTCCAACTATTAACCTAACACTGTCAAGTCACCACTAAACCATGTCCCTCCGCACCCTATTTACATGTTTTTTGAATACTTTCAGGGACAGTGATTTCACCACTTCTTCCCTTGGCAATGCTTAATCACTCTTTCAATGAAGAAATTATTCCTGATGTCCAACCTAAACCTCCTCTGGCACAACTTGAGGCTGTTTCCCCTTGTCTATCGCTTGTTCCTTGGGAGAAGAGACCAAGCCCCACCTTGCTCCAATGTCTTTTCAAGGAGTTGTAGAGAGTGAGGTGGTCTCCACTAAGGCTCATTTTCTCCAGGCTAAACAGCCCCAGTTCCCTCAGCTGTTTCTCCTAAGTCTTGTGCTCTAGACTCTTCAGCAGCTTCACTTGCCTTCTTTCAAACAGCTTTATAAAAATCCGCTACGCTGAATTTTAAAGCTAGAGGCTTTTAACAAAACAGGAAAGTTGCCCAGACTGAGAGGGAGCAGAAAGCTCTTCAAAGTATGAACAGCCACTTTGTTGTGAGTTTGTACAGCACAGGGCACAATGGAGCTCTGCCTCACAGTAGCACAGGCTAGAAGATAGCAAAGTCCAAATACATGCCATTATTCAAGGAGTATGATGCTAATGCCTGAGCATTTTGCAATGAATCACAACTGCGCTGTGCTAGGACTCGGGGGCACAGCTTGCACTCAAAGATAAAGTCCCCACTTAAAATGCTGTTACCACAGGAAGAATGTCTGCTGATTTATCTCCAGCTGATAAATTTCCCCATTTTTAAGAAGGCATTAGGCTGGTTATTAGTCTGAAACTTGAGTACCAGCTTGGGAGAGGAGGGGGTGAAGCCAGAACTTCCTTACCAAGAATATTAGACTCTTTCAGACCAAGTAGAAGGAATAATTTGTTACCAGAATAAGAAGCCTCAGTGCTGAGCTCTAACTATGCAGTCTCTAAAAATAATAAAAAATGAAAACCTACACATACACACACACTCTCCAGGAGCACATTCTCTGTTTGTTTTTAATGCAGCAAAAAGAATGGCTCTTTCAAGAGAGAGCAGAGAATTTTCACAGAAAAAGGCAAAAACACAATGAAGACTCCCACATATTTAGTTAAAATTTGATTGCTTGTTATTCCTGATTATCAGTTTCTGAATGAGGACAAACCTTGTGGCTGTTTATTCTTGAACCAGTGCTTGATCTTGAGCCCAACGCTTAATAAAAATCTTACAGCTTGCTTAGAGTAGAATCTGCCAATCTTTTTCTTCATAAAGAATTGAAACAAGAGAAAGGTCCAAAAAAGCATTGTGACCTTTCCTGCTTTCTCTAAGGCAAAAATCTTAATACTATGCCTTGTGTTTGTTCACATCCTTTTCTTTAAGGCTATTGCTCAGGTTGTAGTCATAACCTTTCACAAACCCCAGAATACTGTAATTCAATAATAAAAGTGATTGAAATGTGACAGCTAAGATCCCTGGACCCGAGACCTTAAATGCAGATTATCTCTGATCAAAGCTCATCATCATTTTTCTTACTTCCTTTTGAACCTGTGATAGAGATTTTTAACTGAAATACTTCAAATTTAGGAAAGGACATAGGACAAATAGTGGAGAATTCAAGAAGAATTCTGGTGTTTGATATATGAATAAAGAGGAAAATAAACAGATGACACAGTATCATGTTAGATTAATTAATCAACACTAAAGCTGACCACAAAGAAGCACTGAGGTTATCTGCTGCATTTAGTGATACAATGGTAGATAAACTTCAATACTGACTATATAAGGTATGCACAGTGAGCAAACCCCAAGAATATATACAAAGCAATCACTATTCAGAAGAGATCAAAGAGATGCTGTAAAAGCTGCTACTCACTGATGGTTAAAAAAACCAAAGGAAAAACTCAGAGGAAAACCAACCAAAAATCATGGCACCATATGCATGGAAAAGGTGTAAAAAGTATATATATTATATATATATAGGCTATAAGACTTCAAAACAGAATCAGCTCTACCTCTGCCACTCCTGACAGTGGTATGGCAGAATCATTATCTACTCCAGCTGTTAAGATCTTGAAGACTGTCCATTTCATGACTTCCTTGGGAAATCTATTTTAATGCTTCCCTGGTACCGTGAGAAAGCTTTTCCTGATATCTCTTTGGAAACTTCCCATTTGTAATTTAAGTCCATTTTTTCTCATCCTATCGACTACAGGCATGGAGAACAAGTTGTTCTATTCCCTCTTCATCTATTTGAGAACTGTTACATTCCACTTCAGTCATCTTGCCTTAGATTAACAGCTCCAGTTTATCCAATCTTTCACACAAGGTCATATTTTCTAGACTCCTGATCTTTGTTATCACTCTTACCTAGACTCCTCGTAACTCTTCATATCTCTCCTGAAATGTGCTTAAAGTGGACACCATATTGGATCTTACTTGACCAGCACAACCCTCCCAGGGTTGAAAAGCATGGGAGGTGGATTTTTCAGGAAGGTGGATTTCTGTTCTACAGCTGAATTTAGTGCATGCCTGTTTAGTCAGTCATGCTCAGCTTTGATCCACTACCATTCCTTGCCCCATCTATTGTGGTAGGTCACTGATGTGTACTTATTCTCTTCTCCAGGCTGAACAACCCCAACTCTCTCAGCCTGTCCTCACAGTAGAGGGATTCCAGCCCATGGATTGTTTCCGTAGCCTCCTGTAGACCTGCCCCACCAGGTCCATGTGTCTCCTGTGCTGAGGACTCCAGAGCTGGAGCCAGCACTGCAGCTGAGGTCTCCCCAGAGCAGAGCAGAGGCACAATCCCCTCCCTGCCCTGCTGGCCACACTGCTGGGGATGCAGCCCAGGCCATGGTTGGCTTCTGGGCTGTGCACACACACAGCTGGCTCATGTCCAGCTTTTCATTCACCAGTACCCCCAAATCCTTCTCCCCAGGGCTGTTCTCCATCCCTTCATCCCCCAACCTGGATTTGTGCTTGGGATTTCCCCAATTCAATCTCTATACTGAATTTACAATCTCCCATAACTATCTGCTGTTGTACAGCAGATGAAGACAGGAGACATTGCAAACCACAGCTCAGCCTGATAGCCCTTACAAGGTCTTATCAAAACATCTATCTGTCCTTGAGGGTTTTTTGCTGGCTTTTAACAGGACTTTGCCTCTGAAAGGGAATGCTTCAATGCAGCAGCTATCTCACAGCATTGACAATTCCTGTGTCCCTTTGTTAAGTTAAAAGGTTTGAAGAAATTCTCAATAGAATCAATTAGATTTCTTCTGGCACCAAAAAATATTTTTTTGGCTTCCAGAGCCAAAAAACCCCATATTCAGTTGCATCTGAAAAATTTGTTTAAAAATTGCCTAGCAACTAAGTCATTCAATTCCAGTTTTATGTTAACAAATGGTAATAAATCTGTCCAGGTCTACTATTGCATGTGATAGTGACAAAAAGCAAAGAGTAGCTGACCGAGTTCTGTAAAACATTACTCCCATGTGCAGTGTCAGGGTATGGCAACAAACACCTCTTCTGCAGCATCACCTTTTAATTACCTTTTCACAGTCTCTGCATAGTTATGGTCATACAGTGTAGTTTTCATTCTAACATCTAGAAAAACAGATTTTTAAAGGCTGAATAACTCTTTCAGCAAAATACAGAATTAAAAAAAAAAAATAGGGCTTTTATCTCTCAGACTCCTTCACAAGGAAAAGCACTTGCATTTAACTCAGTCTTTGAATAACTTGATTTTACATTTAAATTTCTAAAAGCATATGTGATTTAAAATAAATCTAGGGATACTTGTAGAATCCACAAGCTAAAACTTTTATCAGTCCTCATTTTTTTTTCAAAAGAGATTATTTGCTAGGCAATTTACTGTCAGATGTTAACCAAGTTAATGTAAATGTTTCAAGTGTTGTCATGCAACTATAAAAAGAATTAAGATGATATCACTTATGAAAAATGTCTATTTATTTAGTACAGGCACAAAAATCAATCCAGAACAGCCCTATTGATTTTCACTGCCATGAGTTAAGAGGAATTAGAGCTTTCCTTCATTTCTTTTTTCTTTTTTCTTCTTTTTAACTGGCACTTGTACATAACAAACAAGGGCTAAAATGAAACAATATAATAAAACCTCACACAGGGGAAAAAACATTTTTAATTTGTTTAGGACCAGAACCCATAAAATTTTTGGGTTGAGGGGGATGATGCTGATGCTGGATAAGAGACTTCTAAAAAGTCTCCTATAAAAGAAAAAAAAATTAAATAATGAGTGACTCTTATTATAAAAGTAAAGTAATACTCAGGGCTAAGGTGGTTAATCAGAATGGATCAATATGGTCAACAGAAGACACTGACTTGATCAGTATGGAAAATGTAATGGAAAATGCCAATATTTTTTCATATATGCATCTTATAGCAAGGCAGAACCTTAACTAAACCCAGCATCTGTTAAACATAGATCTTTAGTAAGTCTCAGAAACATTTGAAATATATAGATTTAGATACTTAAAATGTGTCAGACAAATCTCAATTAAAAACCTCTGATCATGTTATTTAGGTGAAGTTCTTCAGTATCTTGTATGAGATTTACTAAATTAAGACCTCAGGAAATAAATTTACAAAGACAAGTGACATCACACAAAACCTCATGAAAAGTAAAAATGAGTTATGCAGTAGTGTAAAATATAATAATAAATGTTAATAAAGGCTTTATGAATATCAAGTGGCCCACACTCTCTCAGTGGACAAAAGTGGAGCTACATGAATCCAGCATCAGGTACATTTTGATGAAACAATTAGTTTTTTGATAGTTTCACCCTAAAGAAATGGAAATGCAAGAACTTAGCATAAGCTTCCCTGTTGGACATTCATGAAATTAGATGCTGATTACACATACTCATTTTCTGGCTAAATAAGCTTCTTGCAGAGTATTCAGGTACTGCAGTGAAAAATCTCATACAGAGAGTGCACAGTGACAGCATCACATACCTACACAGCAAATTACATAACCTCCAAGTATACAACACATATGTTTACAGCCATCACAGACAAGGAAATCAATTAAGATAATAGTCTATAATGTACTGGGTAGGGTAATGGAGGAAAGGGATATACAAAAAAAGATACATTATGTTCAAATGCTTATTTTTTCTTCCTAACATGTGGTCTCAGCTTTCTGATGGCCACATTAGTGAAAGACATACATGGTAGAAGTGCAGCTGACTCCCTGCAACTGAGGTGACTCATAAGAATATACATTATCTAAGTATTTGCTAGCAGTTCAAGGGAAAATTTGTAATTAAATTTGTAGTTCAGCCTGCCAAGTATACAGAACATTTGTGACACGAGTGATTTTCCAATGAATGAATGATATTCCTTTAAATGAGGCTTATGAAACTCAATATATTAAGCAGCGGATGAATTCAGACCTAACAGTCTGTTTAGCTGAAATATTTTTCTCTACAGCAGGAAATTCTAAACCAAAAAAATGCAACCCTGCTGCTTCCTGCCCTTTTCTCTAATAAAAACACACTAGCCCAAAAGCTGTGTCAAAGGAAAGAGTAAAGAAGTACCTAGGAACCAGATGTTACCATGGGAGCCTTAAGGAACTACTGCCATACATACTGTGAAAAGCAAGGACCTACTAAGAGTTTGGCAGAGAAAAAACAGAGCACTACAGGGTATGGTCTGAATAAAGGCACAAGAAGTTCTGAGTTAAAGAAGCAGCACTTTTTTTTAATGAAAGGATTTTAAAAGAAGTACACAGATATTTTAACCCTGGAAGAACAGAAACAAAGAAAAAAAAGAGAAGAAATTATAACAGGACACAGACTGATGATGTAATAATTAGAAATGGTTTTGGTAGAAGGTAAATATTTGAAGGAATAGCCAGAAATGGTCTGGTCAGATGGGAGTAGTAAGACAATCCTGCATAAAATTACTATAGGAAACTAAACCCTGAGTTTAAAGTTTTCCTGTCTCATTTCCATAAAAGACATAAAATAAATGATCTATGGATGTTTAATGTCCTTTCTGGCTCATCCAGCCTAAAGGGCTATTGCTGCATTGTAAAAACAAAACACTCACAAAACAAAGAAAAGAAAGGAAAAAAAAACACAAAGAAAACCAATTAAAAAAAAAAAATCAAAATCACGAAACCACACAACCAGAAAACACAAAATCCCTCACATTAATTGAGGATATTCTCCTAAGTCTAAAGGGAAAACTGCAGGGCCAATCACTTGAAAAGAGAACACAATTGTGTAACTTCATATCAATTTTACTCTTGAAATTTCTTCAGTTCAATGAAAAAGGCTGAGAGCTGTGATGAATGTATGCATTAC
Organism: Bucco capensis; assembly: GCA_013396975.1. Classification (NCBI taxonomy): domain Eukaryota; kingdom Metazoa; phylum Chordata; class Aves; order Piciformes; family Bucconidae; genus Bucco; species Bucco capensis. The sequence continues at coordinate 220,236 of VWZO01021733.1, read as the reverse complement.
TAAGCTCTTATTAAAGAGCTATAAAGTAAGTATTATACAGTGACTACTATACTGAGCTCCAAATTTCAGAGTTCAGTTTCAAAGTGCTTAGTAACTTTTGTTCAGTAAAATTTAAACATCTGCAAAAGCTCCAGGATGATGATTATAATAATAATTTCCACTCTTGCAATTCATGTACTGCAAGGAGAAAGTCGATTTTTATAGGAGACTGAAGACCCTAAAGACCACTACAACTGCTGCAATTTTATTAGTGTCACAAACGACCCTCAGAGGAATGATGGTAAAGTAAATTTGACAAAGTGCTGAGGCTCCAGATTTTTACCTTGATTGAGAACAGAAGACCAAGTTTTCATTCTCTTTTTTATGTGACTTCAGCTCTCTACTTGGCTTACTGCACACGATGAACCCAAAAATATCTGACACACAGGCAGCCAAGCCAGGAACATAAGCAAGTCCCTAAGAAAGAAACTGAAACACAACAAGATACTACCCAACAAATGGAAACAGAAAATAACATTTCTAACTCCCCCTTACTTGTCCAAGCAGGCTAGCAAGGAAGCAGAAACTTCTGTCTCCAGATATGATGCCACGTGTGAAAATGGACAGATATAGCTCACAGCCTGGCTTTTTTGAATTATCTTTCTTGAATTCTTAATACTTGTAACAATGCAATTAAAAATATGCTCTGGATGTCTGCAAAGTGGCATTCATTTCTGGCTGGAAATATGATACAGTCCAGATACATCTTGACCAAACAAGCTAGAATGCTGCTGAATTCAGAAACTCCCAAATAAAAATATCTATTTGGCAGTGAATTTATTCTTCACATAGAAGTGGCTCATAAAGAAAAACTTATTTTACAGGGCACAGACCACATTATGAATTGAATTAACTGATCATAATCAGTACTACACCAAGAATACACTTATATGTTTTCAGTCACTCTAACAGTTATGTCAGACAGGAACATCTCAAATAAAGCCTAGGACCTTTTCTATAAAGGATAAAAACACTATCACTAACTTTTTTCATCCATCACATTCCCATAGGCAACAATATTATATTTCCTCTCTCTGAAATCACTGAGTCCCTCAGTTAAAAGAGAAAAAAATCATAAATATTACAGGTTCATGGAAGCATTCAAACAGCTTTCATGGTGGAATAAAAAAAAAAAAGTACAGTTAAAGAATATGAGCTAAGAAGAAAGGAAAGACTAAAAAATATGTACATATAAATATGTACAGATATATATGTAGTGCCTCATGCATTGATTTTCCTTCAGTTTAAGCCAATTGCTTCTTCAGAGAAGTGAAAAACTATCTGGCAATTAAAGTATTTCAAGCAGAGCAGTAAAAGCTCAATGGCTCTGCACAGAGCAGAGATATGTGTAATTCACTGGGAAACATTGACTAGGTTAATATGTATCCCCTGGAAACAACTCAATATTCAGTAGTCATTCAGTACTTTGGACTCGTTATGCTTCTGTGTGAATACCTTCTAATAAAAGAACTTACTATTAGCATAAGCAGATACAATAGAATTTCATCACTATAGAGCCAAATGAAATGAATCAGAAACAATTCCTGTTGCAAATCTCATTTCTCCAAAATCCTGCTCTGGAAACTTGCAGTTTAACTGTTTGTACAAGCAGGTAAGGGTTTAGAACAAGAAGGGGCACCTCACTCCAAGAAGGAGATTGAGGTGCTGGAGTAAGTCCAGATAAGGGCAAAGCAGCTGGTGAAGGGTCTGGAGCACAAGTGTCATGAGAAGCAGCTGAGGGAACTGGGGTTCTTTACCCTGGAGAAGAGGCAGCTCAAGGGAGACTTTCTCACTGTCCACAACTCCCTGGAAGGAGACTGGAGCAAGGTAGGGGTTGGTCTCTTCCCCAAGGAAGATATGATAGGATAAGAGGAAGCAACATCACACAACATAAGAGAAGCAGTCAGAGGAGTCAGGCTATTTGAAAGCTGTGCAACCTCAGGTCAACAACGAAATGCCCTTAGCTGTATGAAAGAGTGAGGAGATACAGCAGACTGCTGCCCAGCAGTGGCCAAGTCAGAGGCACCAGTTAGGCCTGGGTACAGCACAGAGCTCTGCCACAGCTCTTCTGCTCACGGATCCATCACAGTAGGAACAGCCCAGAGCAAGGCACGTGGCAAAGGACATTGCTAAGCCACACATACCAAATATCAGTGCTGCAGCAGAAGATTTGGAAGAGGTCAAGAGAGTGAATGCATTCTGAAGAGTCCTGGCTGCAGTAACTTTCAGCAGATGAGAAATTATTTTTGCTTTATCCTCTTCCACACCAACAATTTCTTGAGCTAAAATTATACAGTATTTCTTGCTTTCAAAGGGTATGTATAATCAATCCCATCTATTTCCATCTTCAAAACTAATTTCTAAAGAAAATATACCTAAAAGAAAGTGTCAGGGCTACTTGGTTAGGATTATGCTTTTCTTTTGCTAATTACACTTGCATTTATGAGCTAGCTCAATCAGCCAGCAAACAAAATTTAAGCAACTAGTCCCTTGCTCCACACTGACCCAACAATCTAAATGAGAAAGAAAATTCTACTATTGACTTCATTTAAGATATTAAAAAAAAAAAAAAAGACTTCTAAAACACAGCTATCTACAAAAAAGAACATTTCTACTCAGCAGAGTAATATTACTTGTGTATTCCTCAAAGGTCATCTGCACAATATTGAAGACATCTCTATAGAATAAACTAAGCATGACTTACATATGCTTAATACTCGCAATATACAGTAGTAAAAGGTCTGCAAGATCTCACCACTGAGTACTGAATGACTACAAGTAGAACACAAATATACTAAAAAGAAATTTTTTTATAACAAGGGTAAGATATTAATCATCTCTTTGAAAGAGACAAGTAGAAGAGGACATTTCATCATAACCTGAGCATTTGCTGCTCAGACACAAAATATTTAAGAGTATCAACCACTTATGATGTTGTGGGAAGAGATATTAAAAATTTATTAACCAAACAGGAAACTCAATCTGGTAATTTAGACCATGTGCTTAAGGCAGAATGGCAATATATCCCTAAATTTCTCGGGCTGAAAAATCAATGTCTAAAGACCCAAAGCTGAGCTCTCTCTAGTTTCATACTATTGCATTTTATAAAATATTCAAAGTTTGCTAAAAGATTTATTTGGATCCATTAAAAGGTGCAAACTCAACAGAATCAATGTTCCCAAGAAACTAACACAGGAAATGGAAGAAAAAAAAAAATGATCTTGACATCCATGCTCTGAATTCTTACAACTGCAAATAAATCAGTCAACCTGAACTATGTATTGAAGGGAAATGGAACAGAAATTGCTATTGCTTCTCAGAACATCCATCTATTATAATTTGGTTATTAACACCTCAAAGCAAAAATCTCATAATTAGCATTGGCTTTTTGTAATCAGCATTATTTTGTAGCCTTTCCAACTTTTGTTGACTGATGAAATACAGCAAATTAAGTTAACAATATGTAAGAAAGAGAATAAGATTTTTACATCACACTCAAGAATGAAGCTACGATGGATTACAAACTTTAGTATCCAAATTGCTTCCCAAGTCATTAGAAGTATACATATTTAATCACATAGGTTCTGTATCTATTTTCTCATTTTCCTGTTCTTCCAGTAATTCCTTGCTCAGTTTTCTAACTCCTGGTAGCATGTCCTTCAAAATTTTATCCAGTTCTCAAAGTTTCTGGTAGCACCAAGCTGCCCACCACTCTAGGAGAGCTATTCCAGTTTCCATGTTATTTACTGCTTAAGTATAATTTCTATTTACTTATTGCAGTTTCCAGCCAGAGGATTTTGTCAGATTAAAAAAAACCTTCACTATACAGGAAAACTTTTTGCTGACACATAAATGTATACTGATGAAGATCATAATACCTCATAAATTACTACAGCCTATTCCCATAAGCACTTAATCTAAAATTCCTACTGAATGTCAAGATCTTTAGTTTCAGGGTGTGAATCCCATATTTAAAGTTAAATTAATTCTAGACTATTATTTACACTGTAAGTGCTACCAAAAAGTCTCAAAATCTATATTACCAGATAATTTTAAACAATTTCTTTTTATTGATAATTCTGTATAAAAATGAAGTACACCTATAGTCTGCCATTAAAAGACAGAAGTCAAATCACTCACATAATTTTTCCTTGATCTCCTTCCAATTTGTCAACAACTTTTTTGAGAATTGGGAATCCTTCCAACAATCTCTCTCATTAATTCTAGAACAACAATACTGCCTTACTAAATTTATGCCCAGCAGCTAATCCACTTAAGGATCATATTATCTTTATGCTACTATGAGCTCACATTCAGTTGAATATCACAACAGATACTTTGAAGTTCTTGCTTAACAAACCACACCAATGCCCTGCTCATACAGTATAACTGATACTTACTTTTAATACATTTGGTTCATATTTGCTGATAATAAAAACTTATTTTTCAAGTTAATCTCCTGTTTAAACACTAAATAACATTATAAAAATATCCTTGACTTAGAACTATTCTAGTTATAGAAATTGTTATATTAGCAGTTATACCTGCTGCAATAATTTTGAAGTCTTTTAACCACTGGGTGAAAAAAAAAAGTGTCAAACACTTTTAGTGAGTATATGTTTATTATTCCAACAAGAAATTGCTTATCAATCAAAATGAAAAAACATTACTTCTTTGTAACAAGGCCATCAGCTATTAATGACACAATCACCTTTTAAAATATAAGCTATATACCTAACAGATACACCTATCCTGCTTTAATTAGCATTTTTTACATAAAAGGACTGTAATTTGCTAATAAATTTGTTGACTGTGAGAATTTTTAGAAGTGACATTAATTCACAAGTTATTCTGAAAAAAAAAACCAACCCCAAACATAGAAGTCCTTTTTAGGCAAACTGAAACCAACCACCTAAAAACACAACAAAAGCCAACTCTCTCCAAAGCCCTAGATGTTCTCCTTCTACAGTGATGACCTCAATTAAATCAACAGGATTGTTAAGAACCTGCTGAGTTACATACCTGAGGATAGAAAGAGGTTCAGCTCTGTTTCACTGCACCTCCTATACATCTCTCAGGACACAAGGAAAAGAAAAATACTACAGTAATAATATAAGCTATATACCTAACAGATACACCTATCCTGCTTTAATTAGCATTTTTTACATAAAAGGACTGTAATTTGCTAATAAATTTGTTGACTGTGAGAATTTTTAGAAGTGACATTAATTCACAAGATATTCTGAAAAAAAACAAACAAACAAACCAAAAACAACAAACCCCCAAACATAGAAACTGAAACCAACCACATAAAAATGCAACCAAAGCCAACTCTCTCCAAAGCCCTAGATGTTCTCCTTCTACAGTGATGACCTCAATTAAATCAACAGGATGGTTAAGAACCTGCTGAGTTACATACCTGAGGATAGAAAGAGGTTCAGCTCTGTTTCACTGCACCTCCTATACATCTCTCAGGACACAAGGAAAAGAAAAATACTACAGTAATAATATAAGCTATATACCTAACAGATACACCTATCCTGCTTTAATTAGCATTTTTTACATAAAAGGACTGTAATTTGCTAATAAATTTGTTGACTGTGAGAATTTTTAGAAGTGACATTAATTCACAAGATATTCTGAAAAAAAACAAACAAACAAACCAAAAACAACAAACCCCCAAACATAGAAACTGAAACCAACCACATAAAAATGCAACCAAAGCCAACTCTCTCCAAAGCCCTAGATGTTCTCCTTCTACAGTGATGACCTCAATTAAATCAACAGGATTGTTAAGAACCTGCTGAGTTACATACCTGAGGATAGAAAGAGGTTCAGCTCTGTTTCACTGCACCTCCTATACATCTCTCAGGACACAAGGAAAAGAAAAATACTACAGTAATTATGCATATTTGATCTTCTTGCTTAGAATTTGGAAATCCCAGTCATGAAGACCATGTTTCTGAAAACTCTTCCATGAAACTGTTGCAAGAAAACTTTATGTAAGGAAAGAATAGAGTCAGGCAAGTGGCTAGACAAGTCCCAGAACTCCAGATTAGACTATCTCAGTAGACAGGATGAAGACACTATCTGGGACAAGCACTTGCTCTAACTCTTCCCTTATGAATGTCCTATACTTAGAGGAAAGATTCACCCAATTCCTCCTTTCCCAATCTCTCCAATTCTCTCATTGTTCCAATGCAGACTCAACTGGAAATACCAGCAAAAGTTCTCAGTGTTTACTACGGCTTGATACTCTGTTATCTGACTGTTCTTGTTGTGTACCTATTATCTCTCTTTTCACTCAAGACACTTGTCCCATTACTCTTGTTTTATTCTAAGCTACTGTAATGGGCATCATACAGTTACTAAAACAAAACCAAAAAACCCTAGGCACTGCAGTTCAGAATTCTCTCTTCAGAACAAATCTGGAAGGACAAAAATGTGTCATACCAAAGGAAAACACAATCAGTCATGAAAAATCTAAACCAGGAACACCATTATTGTTAAAATTCTATAATAATACATACTAGATAGAAAATTTAAAGATCCTAAAAGGAACAATTGCTGCGTGGCTCTGGTTACAAGAGGCACATTGCTATATAAAATACTTCAGAATAAAACTAAACAAAAAGAACCACAGAATGACACTAAAACATTTAAATCTCATCAAAACAGAAAATCTTACCTTCAAAAATTATACACAACTTAATCATTTCATTCCTGTGTGATGCACAAAGGTTTTTTTTGTGTTTTTTCCAAAAAACAATTGTACTGATGTTGCTGGCTTATGGTTAGGTTGGTTGGTTTGTTTTTTTCCCCCCTAGTTATTGTATAGAACTTGTATTCATATTTGTATTTAATTATGAAGCAAAACCACTAGAAAACAAACAAAGAAAAAATAACCCAAGTCCTTCAGGGCAACTTCCACGAGTGCTATTTTCCAGCTACACATAAAATATCCTGTCATGGTAGTTAAAACCTTTCTAAAAATGTAATTCTTTTTTCTTAAGGAAACCATCCAGAGTCTAACAAATAAAATTGTAATTCATTTTGGTCACTATGTATGAAGGTAAGATTAAGAGGCAGTAGCCCTGAGGATATAAAGTTATTCATTTCATTATAAAAATTTTATAGAAAATTGTAAGATTTATAGTACAAAGGTTTAGCTGTTAGCAACTCTCAGAAAACCAAACTAGCAACAAACACCATTACCTTATGCTTTTAACAAACTTGTAACACTGAATCCAGGGAAAAGAAACATACTCAATTATTAGTTTCAATATTATTGAGGACAGAAATTCTAATAGGTTTTTCTATCATGCATTTCTTAGAAAATCTCAATAATGGTGATGCAATAAAAGACATGTGGCAGGCAGGGCATATCTGTTACTCTTTACCCATGACAATGAGCACTGGGCAAACGAGTACCACAGCAAGCTCCAATACTCTTACATCTCTGACAGCCACACAAAGTTTTAATGAGTTTGCTAGTTCAGGGTTTTCAAGAATAAATGTAATTCTGTCATTTCTAATGTGTTCTCATGATCACTTAATGGATTTTTTTTTCTAATTTTTTTTTTTCTTTGCCTGCAGCTCAGACAATCTTCCTGCCTTATAATTTCTTCTAAATCAATTCATAGGTTATCCATATTTTCTCATCTGGAACACTAATGAGCTTGTCTAAAATTCAGTTTTAATGCACTATTCTCCTGAGTCATTGAGCTGTTCTTTTTCAAATCCACACCACATTTCTGTATTACTCTCCCAAATTTCAGTAGAAATTAGTGGGGGCACCACCATTTGCAAATCTATCCCTCATGTGCCTATATATACACTTGAGTTCAGAGCCTAAATCTCCTACACACAAAGAGATACAAAAGGTTTGATTAGCATTTTCGGAGTCCAAGGACCTGTGTACAACCATTTCTGTTTTTTTAAGCCTCCTCCAAAATTATTCACAGCTTGGAGGTCAAGACAATTCTCTAAATATTGAAGCATGAGGTCCAAAATAAAACATGGATTTGTCTCAGTGGTGCTACAAATCACAGAATCAGACAAATTTTGGCTGTCTGGGACTTCAAGATGTCATAGAATGCTTTGGGTTGGAAGAGACCTTTAAAGGTCATCTAGTCCAACTCCCTCGCAGAGAGCAGGGACATCTTCACCTAGATCAGCTTGCTGAGAACACAGTCCAACCCAGCCTGGAATGGTTCCAGGGTTGTGGCATCTCCCCACCTCTCTGGGCAACCACCTACTACAAACTCCTGGTCAAAATGTCTTGCCTTCAAAGTCAGAAGAGGTTGCCCAGGGACTTGTGCAGCACAGCTCTGTTGCATTTTATGGCCACTAAATCTCTCTTCTACGCAGAGACCTATTTATAATGACAGAGAAGAACTTCCCATCTCTATGAGTTTTGTGTTAAGCAGCTTTCATGAGTGGACTTCAGAGTTCAACCTGAACAGGGATTAAATATTTATGAATTGATTTATCTGACAAGATAAACTTTCAAATTAGATGTTCTCTTTCAGAAGGAAAGTGCTTTGAAACTTTTTAAGGAGATCCAAATCTTTGTGTGTAGAATGTGCACGATATCTTGTGGAGGTTGCCATTGCATAGGCAGATTGAAATCTAAGCCCAAACAGAGCTAAACGAGATACTATCCTTGACTTGACCAGACTGTATATGCAATTTTAAGCAGGAAAACGCAACAAGCCTTTAAACTGGGATGATTTTTAACTTCTCCGAGAAAAACAGAAAGAGCAGCTGAATAACTTAAGCTAAAAATGCAACAGATAAACACAATCTGAAGGTAGCATATTTCTCTCCACTTGAAGCTTTTGTGAAGTTGTTTGTGTGGCTCAGAAAAACATATTTTAGTCAAACACACTTTATTGGATTTAAAGTAGAGAAAAATAACTAACTACTTATTTCTGTAGCACAATAAATCACATATTCAAAAAGATTTTTTTGTATGTTCACACTCTCTAAAAACCTATAAAATGGAGAAATCAGAATAGAGATATTCATAAAGGTTGAATAAAACAAGAGACAAACACTCTGATACCCCCTCTGGACTGCACTTTATTTTTCTCTAGCCTGTTTCACATACTGCTAACCAGAAGAAATCTATGCCCTGTAGTTCAACTTTTAATTTCTTTATTTACATTTGTTCAGGTGTACTACCAACTTTAAATTTGACTAAACCAAAAGATAACTCAAGCACCTTGAGGAAAAATGGGACTACATTGGTACTTTTACTTCTTGGCTGATGTGCTCCTCTGACTGGGCAAGATGTTGGAAAATAAAACAAAGTGAAAGAAAAAACAAGAAATTCACTTACAGAACAGACTAAGTGATTTGCTCTTTTCACAACAGATCATGGTTCACATCAACCAACACCAGGCTCAGAAGAACAGAGACTTCATAACCTCATTTTCAATTGGTACCACAGAATCAGAGAATCATTTTGACTGAAAAAGACCTTAAAGATTATCAAGTCCAACCATTAACTCAGCACTGCCAGGTCACCACTAAACCATGTCCCTCACCACTGCCCTGGGCAGCCTGTGCCAGGGCTTGACAACCCTTTTGCAGAAGAAATTTTTCCTGAATTGAAACCTAAACCTCTCCTGATGCAACTTGAGGCCATTTCCTCTATCACAATGAATTTAGGACTTCAGTCCACCATTCATATAAAGGTTTATAATGACAATTAATTACCACAATATCCACAGCAATGTGAAACTAAGCATATATCTCTTAGCCTTTGAGTCAGTAAAGTTGTGTTTATTGTCAGAGACTTCCACATCCAGAAAAAGTTGTAGAAAAACAAGACATTTTTTAAAAATCAGTAGGTGTAATTTCTTTGGAAAGTCACTCACTGTAATGAGCATAAGAATGATACAGAGACATCATTTGGGGGAAATTAAAGTCGCAGCAATTTATATTTTATCTTCACAATGTCTGTGAGAAAATTATTAGCAACAGGTGGATGGACAGATGGGGTTAGCTGGCATTCATTTGTCATATCATGAGCATTCCTAGAAGAAAAATGACTTGTGTGTCTATTTTATTTTAAATAATGGAGCTACCCATCTTGAAGCTTATTAGAACAGAATTATGTAACCAGCTTCCCATTATTAATGGCAACTCAGGGATAGAAAGGCACCAGGCCACAGACTCAGCAAATCACACTGATGGGGACAGAAATTGGATGTCTACTGCCATATTTCTCTGGACCATGCAGGTCCTGCCCCTGTGCATGCACTCGCTGCACAGGTACATCAGTACAGACACTGAAAATGTGATAGATACAAAAAGATTTTATCTGATAGTAAAAAAACTGGTCTTCCTGGTTAAAAGCTGGATAACATCAACACATACATTATATATGTTACCTAGCATAATTTTGATATTGTTCTTTTTAGACCACTGGACAAATGTTTCAGTTTCTATTATCAAATTTTACTCATTTGAAAGCTAACTGTTTGAGCATGCACTCCTGATCAATCACAGCATGAAATAAAACAGGTTTTAATTTCTTTAAGTTGGTTGGTTGGTTTGGTTTTAATGTGAACCTGTCTTCCATACTATACTAACAAACCAAGAGTATGTGCCCAGTCAGATCCCTGTCTGATTCTTTGATCCCTGTTTGATTGTTTCATAAATTTCTAAACACCTCTTAAAGGCGAAAAACAAACATAAATAAATAGGTTGTTTCTGTATTTCAATTCATACTTTGAGAAGATCAATTATTTAGAACTTCTAAACATGTTTGAACAGATCCTTCCACTGACAAAACAAACAAAAACTGATCAAGTTTTTATTATCAAAGACTATTAAGATAATTATGTAAAATTACTAAATATAGCATCAGGCTAAAGGCAGAAGCAAACCACATTGAAAATACTTGCCTGGGTAACAAGTGGCTCCAGTAGCCTCTCCACTGTCAGAGTCCTGATTTCCAAACTTTTGGGGTCCCATTTCAAAATGATAGGTGATGTTGCAGAAGTCATACTCCCTACAACAGACAAAATTACACAACATCCATGAAATTTATTAGAGTAAAATGCAAGTACTGCATATGATTTATTTAGAGAATACCATATATGCTGTTCATGTTCACATACAAAATACTTCTCTGTTATCTTCCTAGTGTTCCTCTGCTCCTGAGAGCTCACATGTTCACCACTGCTACATCCACCAAGTACTTAAACACTTATATTCAGATTTTTTTCCCCCCTCCCATCCCCCTATCATGCTACATACATCTTGTATTGGGTGTATGTGACAAGGTTTTGGCAGGAGGGTGCTCTAAGATGGGCCCTGTGGCTGCCATGTGCTTAACACAGCATGGACTCACCAGAGGACACAGCTGAGCCCATCAGCAATGCTGGTGACACCTCTGGGAAAATGTATTTAAGAAAAGACAAAACACTACCTGGCAGTGTAAGGCATGAGGTAAAGCAAGTCTGAAAACACCCCTGCAAGCCCCAAGGTCAGAGAAAAAGGGGGAGGAGGGGCTCCAGACACCAGAGCAGAAATTGCCCTGCAGCTCATGGAGAAGACCCTGGTGAAGCAGTTATTTCCCTGCAGCCCACAGAGGACCACATCAGAGCAGATATTACTGCAGGCCAATACCACAGCATGGGTATGCCCTGAAGGAACCCCATGGCATGGAGAATACATGCAGGATCAGGTTTATCCTGAAGCCCATGGAGAGGAGCGGCAGAAAAGCATAAGGAGGGAGTGGCAGAGACAAAGTGTTGTGAACTGACTGCAAACCCAATTCCCTGTCCCCTCTACACTGCTCAGGGCAGGAGAGGCAAGGAAGCAGTCATGGCAGGAGGGAAGTAGTGAAATTCAGACTAGGAAAAAAGTGAGGGTGTAGGAAGGTAGTTAAAAGTCTTGTATACCCAGAAAACCATAAGAACTCTAACAGGGAAAGATAAACCAATAATATCATAATGTACATTGCATAAGTAAAATCCAAATCAAACATTCTACATAATATCCCAGATGATTGTTTTCTGCAGAAAACTATGTTTAACTGACAAGATAATTTCAGTAATAATATAAAAGAAACAGCACAACCCAAATAAAAAACACTTCAGTGAACAAAATCAAAAGTAGTTCAGTTACTGCTTCTTGAATAACAATCCACTTCATAAATCTTAATTAAATAAAGTACGTATTCAGTACTTAGCAACATGATCTAGTAGATACAAAATATGTTCTATTGCTTTATTCAGGAGACTGTCTTGACTAATTACCATCACTCAAAATTAACAGGCTAGTAAGTCTATACAAAATTAATTCACAGTCTGCAAAAGATTTTCACTGTGTTACTAGCAGATAACTTCAAATCCTTGCTCAAAGAGAGGCGTATCAGAACTCCCCAATCAATGCATTTTAAATCACATGAAAAACCAGCCCTTAGCTTCCTCTCATTTGCAAATATTTGGCAGCAGAATTATCTAGTAATATCTAGTGTCTACAAAAATTGTTATTATCCAGTTTCCACCCCTCAGCAAAATAAAATTAGTCTTCATGTTTTAGAATGCTAAAAACACCAATATATGGGATTAATCATAACTATGAGACAGTTTCTAGTTGCTCTAAACATGGTTAATGTTGGAGCTATCCTCATTTTGTCCAGCAAACCATGTTTAATAGTCTTTCTTTTTTTTATATAAAGATGGTTGCTACTCCAGCTGGCCTCTGTATTCAAAAGTAAGTTTTAAGTAGACAATTATTCTAGTCAATAATTTATGATACTTTCAAATGTGTCAAATATAGTTCCTTTCTTTTTAATAAGCACACTTTCCCATACTAACTATTCACATGGGTGCTCAAACATACACCTCTCATTATAGAAAAATGCACTCAAAGCTGTAACACAGCCCAAAGCCTACAAAAGGAAACTAATTTCAGTGGATGGCAATCGTAGAGGTGACACAAAAGGTAACCTGGATGATCAGTTGTTTCAATCAGAATACTGCCTCCATTTCAACCTTTAGTAAGAAACAGAAAAAATACCCTTCAAAATTCAGTATGAAACAGTGAGCAATGCTTTCAACTCAAAGAAAAAGCCTTATTAAAAACCTATAAGAAAGTTTTTCATTGGCAGTAAAATCTACCCACAAAAGTAAAATTAAAAAGTAAAATTAGTGCATTTTCCACAACATTTCTCCAGCTGCTGTCACAACAGCAATTTGAAATGACAAAAGACTAAAAAGAAGTTACCTGCCCAAGTGTGTATATATATAAATAGATGGAATATTTCTTCCTCCTTGCCATTTCTACAATGATATTCCTAGACTGAGCAGGCAAATAGGGACTGCTCAGCTGAATAATGCAAAGGATGCTAACTATATTTTATGGCCATTTGACCAAATATTCCCCAAACAATTTGCTTTAAGTACTTCACTGAAAACATAAATTGCTTCATATCTCATACTTGTCTTGGGGTTGTGCAATACCTGTGAGAAAGACAATTTGGGGAGGGGAAGCCACCATGCAGGAAAATCTTGATAGGCTGGAAGAGTAGGCTAACAAGGACCTTATGAAGTTCAACAAGGACAAGTGTAAGGTTTTGCACTTGGGAAAACAAAATCCAGGAGTGTAGCACAGGCTGGGATCTATGTGGCTGGGGAGCAGCTCTGTGGAAAGGGACCTGGGAGTGGTCAGTGTATCAAAGTGTACTAGGAGAGAGAGAGAGAGAGAGAGGAAAACAGTAATAGTCGTAAATAGAAACATACTGATTGTTCTTTGGGATAAATCTCATAGAATTAAAAATCACTTGGTGTTTTTATGATTGCAGAGTTAAGAAAACATTTTTAGAAGAAAGTTTCAGTGAAACTTCATCTCTGTTCTTCACACACATTATCAACTGGCAAAGTGTGAGTAAGTCTGAATTTGAAATCTGATATTGTTATACATGGAAAGTATGTTAATAGTATGAAAGGCATATAGGTAATTGCAGTCCTAATCCTGAAACTAGCTCCACACTGTTTCTATAATATATTTAAGGACTTCTATTGCCTAATTGTGCTTTTTCTTCCTTGACTGCGTGCCAAAATATGTCTGTCTCTTGTTTTAAGCTTTTAGTTTATCCTAAATACAGCAATACAGAAATGTGTCTACCCAGTTTGGTAACTGTGCTCAGTATGAACATTTGTTTAGGCAATCTGTCTTCAAAGCCTACCAGGAAAGAAAAATAAGAATGTACATTGGTCAACAAATCATTTGATTCATTGCCAAAAACAACCATCTTTATCACTAACCTTTTCACATGGCAGAATTTTACTTCTTGGAACCTTCTACAAAACCAAAGTATTCTGGACATTAGATTACTTGTTTGTCTATCATACTATGAGGTATTGTTTCCCTCCATCTCTTTCCTTCTGACTTACACAGATGTGCATTCAGATGGTCAATCAAAAACTGCTCACAAGTGACAATTAGTCCAGTTCACATCTGCAATGCAGAACACTGCAGACATGAAGGACAGAAACCAAATGTTTCATACTGAAAGTAAAAATCTATTCTATGTGATTCATAGCAAACCTCTAGGATTAATCTGGTGGCAATACTAGATAGGCAATACTGGCAGCACAAGTCTGTACTTCCAACATTATATTTGCTACTGGAAGGCAAACAAAACAAATCTTCATTGGTGAGAAAGAAGGTAAAAAGTTGAAAGGAGGTGAAAGGCAAATAATTTAATTTATCCTTCATTTTTAAGTATTACGTTTATAATAGCCCTAATACAATAGATTATACAAACTATTAAAAAAAAAAAGTAGTATGTCTTATAAATGTGATCTCCTACATCCATTCCCATCTTGTTTTACAGTTCTGTCGTCCAGACTAATGGAGCAGTTCCACACCTGCTTTAAACCAGTTCAGTGGAGAGGCCAGTTGAGCTCTACCTATGAGTTTCCATCCTTTGCACTTTTAAGAATGCTGTAAATTCCATCAAGAACATGACCTCATTGAACACCAACTAATCCTGCAGAAGAAAAACAAGTTTCTAGTTACTTGCCTGATTTCAGAGCCACATAAATGACAGCACCAGTAAGAAGCAAATCTCCAAATGTGGCAGCAGAAGGGAAGGGGAGGACAAGATTGCCTCTTCTGTAGTAGTGTGGACACCAACTGGTTTAAGACGAGTAAGAAACTGAAGAAACTGATCGACAGACAGTCTGTGCTTTCTTGGTTTGCATCCTCAGACTGAGAGCCATGTCAAAACAAACACCTCTCAACACAGAGACAAACTTATGTGAAGAATATGGCATTCCTTACAGCAGGATACACAATATCTTTAGACAGATACAGAAACAAAGCTGACTGACTTCATAGATGCTTTTATGTGCTTCACTGGGAGCTAGAAATCTCAATACTTGGATGGTTATATCCTTGAGTGTGCCTACAGAGTATATCTGTGCTATCAGAAATATGCAAGCTCTGTGTTACCTCATACCAGCTACAGGGTATCTTGGAGCACAGGACAAACTAGCTCAGACATTAGAAACAGTAGCAATGCACAGAGTCTTAGAAATCCTACCACTTGGCTGATCTGGCTGGCAGAGGACTGCAGTGATACCTGCTGGCTCTATGCTGGTACACAGAGCTGAGACTCTGCTGTTACTGTACATTTATCTGCAGTATTAAGCAATGCACACGTGCCTTGTGATCTGACATGGGCAGTGCTGTAAGAGCTCCAATATTCATGGGAGCCTGGTTTCCAGCACTGCTCAGTCCATTTGCCCATCCTCTGTCTCTACTAATAAAAAAACACAAGTAGAGACAGAAGGACACCAAGAAGAGTGAGTGCAGAACAATTGCAAAGAAAGGAAATAAAGAGAAGATGCTAAGAGGACAGAGACTAACAATAAGGGGCAAAAACCAATGGAGAAGGGCACAGAGAACATGCCTTTCTACACATAAAAGCACCTATCATTAGACAATGACAGCCCAGCAGATGACAGCCTCCAGCTGATCTCTCTGAAACAGAGCTGACATGGGCACTTCCAACCATCTTGCTTAAAAAAGAGAAAGAAAAAAAAAAAGAGAAGAAAGGGGAAAAAATGAAGCAGGATGCCTTGGATTAATATTTATCTCTGCACGTCTGAAGAAAAAGGTTTTGACATAAATGTTTATTTTGTTTTTCTAAATGTGAGTTTTCTCTCTTCTTTCCTAAAACTTAGGAAGGGAAAAAGAAAAAAGGGGGGGGGTTGCAAAATAAACCCTTTTGGTGCCAATCTCAAGCTTAACCACATAAAGAATTTTTAATTCTCCCAACTTCCTTTTGGATTCACAATTCTCTCCCCTTCTGCTAACCCTCCACCTCCACACTGGATTGAGGTTCTGGTCTGGCCTCAAAAAAACAAAGTTCTTAAATGGAAGCAGCCCATCATGCAAACTCAGACTTCAAGCCAGTAAACCATTAAGTAGAGAGGAAAAAGGCCTTGACAAGGGGAAGATTACTGTGGCAACAAAGCCAGTGGGATGGTGACCATGGAACGCCCTGACAGAAACAGGAAAGCTATAAAAAGTCAATGGCTGCATCATTCACACTTTTCAGCCGCATTTATCAGCTCAGTCTTGGAGACTACTGCCTACAGCAAGACCTGACCTAACTAGGAGGGCAAACTGCCTTGAGAAATCAAAGAGATCAGGAAGAACTCCCAGGGAAGGTGCAAACTGCAGTGTAGGGGTCAGCAAAACAGAAAGGTTCCACCTCCACCCACCCCAATGACCTGTTTCCTCTTCTGCTGTAACTAAAAGCTGTGACATTATCCTTTAAAATTCTGTGCAAAGCCTAGCTGTGTGCAATGGCCAAATCGTTTTTATTTCCTGTATGGCTTCAAAAATTAATTCTATTTTAAAGGTTCAAATATCTACAGGTAGGGATTGACTGTTTGGACTCTCCCAATAGTATTGCCCGAGTTACTGTTGAGGAACGTGGTACGATGATGTGGCAGTAGTGGTACAAGCCTACATCCCATCTGGTTCAGCACACCTTTCAGCTGCTTCCAGTCCCTCAGAGGGTTATTTCAGAATAAAGGCTTAGATAAACTATAATATGAATCTGAGGACAATCTATGGACACTGGGACAAGAAGCTGGACTATGAATTCAACTCTCAGTTGGAGTTTACTACACAGTAAATCCTCAATCTAGGAAGTTGTTAGATAAAATACTCAATTCTTAGAACACCTAGAAATCCTATGGTTGGTTCTTCATGAGTAACCTTGTGATTTGGGGAGGGCTATCAGTAGGAAGAATGAAAAATAAGGGGAGGTTCACATTCGTTTGCTCTACTAAACATTAGAAGTAGAATTGCTTGATGTGAAAGGTAATTTACTCCAAGATGAGTAAGCAATGAAACTGCTTGAAAGCTGGTTTAAACAGCCATACATAAAATTCCTATATGCAAACAACTTATCTTGCATTATGCATAAGAACATGCTTTAGTTCACTAAATAACTTTTTCTGTCAAGGTAAGAGAGTTTCTTAAAATGCTCAGTGAAACAGAAGATTTTAAGGAACCTGTACCAAAAGGGAATCCAAGCCCCAGCAAAAGGTTGCCAAGTCACTTCTGTACAACCAAAGATTTTTCTGCAAATCTCTCTGTATTCACAGAGCTCTTCAGTGTCTCCTAACAAAAGTCCTCTCAGAGTTCTGGATGTGATCAAAGGCTCTGAACTCACTGCTGATGGGTTGTTGGTTCACTCAGGGTCATACTGCAAGCTCAGGAAAACCAAATGATCTTTTATCAAATCCTTGATGCAGATCCTACACTCTGCATTCTCTCTCTATCATGTTCCCCCCAAATGACTGCAAATTTCTACATATAGCAAAGTAATACCTTTATAAGACATTTAGATTTACTGTAGATGTGATCAGTTTGCATAAGTGACCCTCATTTTAGTAATAAACCCGTAACTTTTTAAACACAAATATCATGCCTCACAGAAACAAACATACAAACAACTTTTACTAACTAAATCTATTTAACTTCTTGTTATTTGTATTCACTATATTAAACTGGCATTAGTAATACTAGCTTACATTTTACAAAAGCAGAGAAGCATTTAAGCATCTTTGGTTTAAACTAATACATTTGCTCCCCTTTCAACATGTAATTTCTATCTCAAATTCCAACAGTTCTTCAAAAAAATGCTGAATTTGGCTCTAACCATGACTTTGCAAGCTTCTGCACCTAAGGGTCATCCTTTCACTGAAAGTATCCTATTTACAATGCCACATACTTGGAAACTGCAATTAACCTTACCTATGTGTTTCCCTGCAGCTTTTCTTCACTGCTCTGAAAGACAACCCTTTATTCCACAAGGTCAACCATTGCTACCTTCAAATGGAACAATTTACTTTTTTTTTTTTCTCCTATGTATAGTCAAAGTTTTAGGGGGTTTTGTGCTTTTTTTTTTTTTTGGCTTGGTTGGCTTTATAAGGAGACTATTTCCCTGTTGGCTTCACTACAATAGCAATACTGCCAGTGCCAGCTCTATGCATCTTTCTCCTTCATTAAGCTTTAAATTATCTGACTTCATTATTTTAATTAAGAGGTTCTTTACTCTTGTTACTACAGATGCAACACTATTGTCCTGCATTGAACAGAATCTTTTAGTTATCTGAACTACAGGTACAACTAGCCCAGAGCTTGTACAATTTCACTGTGACATACTGGATGATAACTGTCTCCCTTTGCCCTTGTGACGTCTACAAGCTTCCACGCTATGAAGAAAGAGCTATTCCACTTTCCCACTCTATAATTAACATAATAAACAGGATTGTTTTCAAACAAAACCCTCTTGGGAGCATAGCTGACATTTCCCTCAGCAATTAATATTAATGGCCATTAATAACCTTTCTGAACATTCCCACCAACTTCCAGATGCACAAATCTTGATGCCAGTGCCTGTGTTTTTGAAGCTGTTCATCAACAGCCTCGATAAAAGGCACATCTATCATTCCATAGTTATTTACCACTGTTTCACTAATCCAAAAAGTAAACAAAAATGCAGAATGGAATAAAAATTTAAGAACTAAATTGCTTAATTCTGCTTGATCTTTTAGTATTGAAATTTGTCCTGATGTTACTCTTATGCTGATGGATGTTTTAAATAAAGCACAGTACAGAGGTAGCTATCCATGATGAGATCAAAAAAGCTTTTCCCCAGCTGTGTGTTCCCAGGATTTGCTGTAGTTTCATTAGTTCAGAAGTACTGAAATACTATGTGGCATAAAAATGACATCACCATTATATTCTCAAATTAATTAATTTAATTAAGGATAATGGAGGTCTGTGCTTACTATTCAGAACAGTCTCTTTACTCAAAAAGAAGTAATGCAGACAGAGAACACATACAATTTCTAATGTAAAAGATAACATCCAAAGCTACAATAGTGCAGATGACATCCTTAACGAAAATAACTAAAAAATAATTATTTTTCTTCCAAAACCTACACACAATTTCAAAGAAATCTAATGTAAAGAAAGAGATCAGGCCTCCTAACACCTCTTCTCTCTCTTTTATATATTATATATTTTGGCAAATTGTGATTTTTCCTTATTTTTTCTTGACATGTGAAGTACTGAAGATATTTCAGAAAATCAGGAAAGAAAACTTGTGTCTCTGCTTAAAACTTGAAGACAGAATGATCTTGGAGTAAGGCTGTCAATTCAAGATTGACCTCTCATAAAACAGTGGGAAAAGCAGGCACGTGAATCTGTTATGTATTCCAAGGGTGTTACAAAATTACTCCTGGTACCAGAAATGTATAGATTTTTTAATTAAGAGAGCTTTAGAGATTACAAAAATCAAAAATTATAGCAACAGACTTTTCAATTCAGGCCAAGGTATACTTTCACCAGTGAGTGAAAGCTAAAATGATCAAGTTCTTAATACAAATAAGTAGCCTTTAAAATATTTTTAGATAGGGAAAATATTTGTGAGGAACAATTTACAAGGACCTGAGATGGATTTTCCATCACTGCTCGTTTTAAACACAGACCCTCACTGCCTCAGAGGTAAGGATTACTTTAAACAAGAATGACTTCATTAACAGATATAGTGCATGTTACACAGATAATTACACTAATCACATCTCTTCCTTGCAGCATGTCATTCTGTCACAGGAGGAAGACACACTGCTTAGAGTTTTGAAGAGGGAATGCTTAGTTCAATCAAAATATAGAACTATTACTGCATTGCACCTGGAGAATCTTGCTACATAACCTCAAATGCACCACAAGACATAAAAAACCCATGACAAAACAAAAGGAAAGGATGGAATCTGGCTTCATTTCAGAATATTCTGTACAGACATGTGTGCACTTTGAAGGTCACTTTATGATACTTAACAAATAACCAGGTTTTTAGAGAAGCAAATTCACATGTTCCAGCAATAACTAAATTCAGCTTTTATCAATCTGAATTCCAGAACCCTTGAACTGTGGAAATACAAAACTCTTGAACTGTATACAATCTACAACACTACTTTCCATTAAGATAAGAAGCATATAGATTTAAGAGTTCTCACTAATTACAAAAGTGCCAGTACAGGTCACAGAGGCCACTGACATCTAGAGATTTATGCTCCACAGCAACATAATTCATATAGCTGAAAAGCCACAGGCACTCACTGGTACAATGCACTATTTCTTTATAGCTATCCATAAAAGTAGAGAAAATTACTTTATGTGAGGAATGAACATGTTGGAGTTTGTTTGTTTTAAGCAATGTTTCTCCAGCTTTAGTGAAAGGGATTACTTACAGAAGCAAAAGATGGAAAGTTAATCTAATGACAGTTGATATATTATACATATAGAGCAGTAGCACAAAAAGTTATGATCATTGTAGCTGATTTCCTAGCTATATCACTACTTTAAAGTTTCTTTCTTTATATCTTACTATGAAAAATGCTAGTTTCCAAGAGAGCAAATTTATTTCATTTGGCTCACATCCATGTCTAATAACCTCAGTGTATGTTGCCAGTCACCACTTGCCCCTGATCATGGTAAATTCATTCCTTATGCTCAAGTATTTTTTTTGTTTGTTTTGTATACTGTATTCAGATATCTAGTCAATAGGTTATTCTCCTGCTCTCACTAATCCACAGCATCCTTTCACTTGTTCTGCTGCCATGTACAAAGCTCTCTAAGCTTGTCTCTTGTGGCTGTTGTCTTGTTGTTATTGTTGTTCAGTTGGTTTTTACTACACGTTTACATCCCACTCTAAATTCCCTATTTGTCCTTACATAATTCCACTGTGCCATACTATATTTTTAAATAATTCTCTTCACTGCATCTCCAGCTTTCTGATATCTGAGAGAAGACTAGACGTGGCTTCTTCCAGTCTACTCAGCAATCCTATTAATACATTAGATATCATGTTGCAAACTAAAATATTATCATCAGTCTGTATCTTTTCCTTTCTGTGTAGTACTCATAGCTAAACATTGTTTTTTTTCTCCACCTGATCCATGAAGGAACCAATCATCCCAGGGACAAACGACACTTGCTACTTCTATTTCCCTATTCACCCGTTTCATGACTTATTTAATCCTTTTTGTCTGAGATGTAATTGCGTTGTCCTCTTAGCATTAATTTGAAGTCTGAGCCAACATTACCTGCAACACCTGCAGAACATAAATAGCCTTCCAATAATATTGGGTGTTTCAAAGGGCCAGAACACTATTTTTAAACATCCTCAGACTTGTGTTATTAACCAGCATCTAAAATATGGGGAAAAGAAAACCAAAAACAAATCACAAACCACCACCAAAAAGTGGCAAACCAAATCTGCAGTTTTCTACTTGGCATCAGTCAGTATTCATACATATGGACATGTTACCTCTAGCAGCTACAACTTCTACACCCACTGTTCTAGAAATCTTTAGACCACAAGTGAACACAAGACAGTTCCAATAAAATTAGTGGCCAGTCAAAACTACATCTGCAATTGCTAACAGACTGAGAAATTCTCAGATTCATCACTCTGACTAATTGGATCCTCCATCACCCACTACTTTGAGCCCGACCTACTTGTGGCTTTTCTTTCAATTAAGCAAACCGAAAATACTACAAAGGCTTTGAATTACTAAAACTGGATTTTATTAGAACACAGCTTGGCTGTTAAAATAAAGAAAATTCAGAAGAAGAATCAAGATAAAAGAGATTTATGAACAATTCTATCTCCCTTCTACTATGTCTTTCCAGAGTAGATCTTTTCCTTTGACCTTGCTTTCAGGTCTTTCACTTTTTGGAGGCTTGTTGGGCAGCAGCATATTTTACTATGTCTTCTATAGCCTGAAAAACTCAATTTCCAACACTGTTATAACTCATTTTCTTGAGTGTCTATTCATGACTTTTTAAGAAGGCATCATGGTTTCTGGTAAAGCTATGGGTTCCAGATTTGTTTCTATGTCACGTTGCCTTCCTAATTCACCATACTCTTATACCTCAAACATACTATAGATAGTCCAAGCTTTTTTTTATTTTCCATTAATTTCATGTCCTTTCCCCCTTTTCTTATGTTTCTGAGAAACCTAGTTACTGACAATAAATTAATTGATCTCAGGACTGAATACAACATCAACTGAAGTGCAAAATGCCAGCCCACGTAATCCAATCATTTTGCTGTTTCTCCCTTTTTCCTTCCTTCCTTCCAACCAAACAAGAACCATAAAGCATAATTGCTTTCAGGTTCCTAAAATGGCTATTAAAAGGATAAATTCCATTTAAATTTGATAAATGAAAATTGATAAAACCCAGGAAAAAGGACAAGGATCCTGATTACATACATAGCAATGGACTCTGAATTGGTTATTAATACCCAGGAATGCAATCTGTGAATTATAATAGCTTTATGTAAATGGCAGCTTGACACAGTAGCAACCCAAAATAAAATGAGGAATTATTCTGGGAGGGAAAGAGAATTAAACAGAAAACACCATTACGCCATTACAAACCCATATCATGAATACCACTTGGTCATCACTTCTCTACAAAGAATAATGCAGAATTGAGAAATACAGTGGCAACAAGGACTTCAAGGAACAACTAAATAGATGAAAAACCTTCACTGTGCAGAAGAAAAGACTGAGGGGGAATACAATATAGCCAACAGAAATAAAAAAGTGTCATGGATAAAGTGAAAAAAATCTTTCGTCTTTCAATGAAAAATAAGTGTAAAAAAACCTGCATGTTACTTTATCAGCAATGGTTCTGGAACTCCTGTCATAGTTTACATGAGCTCATAAATTAACTCAATACATTCATGAAAGGGAAAGAAAGGGGGGAGGGGGAAATCCATCAAACCACTAACTACACAAAAAACCTCTACCAGACTGACCTGAAGCCCCAGATCTGCAGGCTGTCAGAGGTGTACAGGGTAAACCAGCAAAGTGGAATAAGAACAAAGTATAATAAGAATAAAAGATTCAGCCAACTATTTGGAGTGAGATAAATCTACTCCCTTTCCTCCTCGTGTGACAATATAACCAAGGCACGTGGTGCCATGCTATTACAGCAGGAATAGCTTTACCCTGACAGGGCAGATCAGGAACCAAGTAACCTAGTAGATAGTGAGAGTAAACACAGAAATGACAGCTCCAATTGGCCTTTCATGCATGAGTAGCTTCATCTGCTCAAAGAGGGGAGTAGAGGGATCATCCAGCTTAACACACAGCACTCACAAGAATTACTTCACATCATAGGTCTACAATGGTCCTGGAAGTGAAGAATCAGTGCTGAGAATTACAGGCACAGAGGATAACTGTTGAACTGATGGTGACACTTTCTTCTTTGGTATCTAAAATGCAGCAATACAATGGTACTGCTTTCAATGCCCCTCACAGCATAGAAGCCTAGAGGGAGGTTGAAACAGCACTCTATAGCCTATTGGTGCCAGAAGAGATAGAAAACACATCAGAGACTACATATATGTAAGACCACGTAGATGTCTACACAACCTATTTATGAGGAAAAAACAGAAGTCTTTTCTTTGTCTTGTTCCACAGAGATAATACACATCCCCTCTCTCCCCACGCCTTATTTCTGTAAGAAAATAAAAATACCACTTTTTAGTCCATTTTGGCTTTATCAGTTCCTTAATATCATTTTAGTTTGACAGTAAAATGGCATATTCAATCAAATATTCACATTTTTTTGCTAGACTTCTTCACTTCGCTAGTCCCAGCTTGTAAAGGACCCTCAAAAGTTCACATATTCTCAAAAGAAGCAGTATAGCTTTAAAGCCTCTATACCACTTTTAATCCATGATGATCTTGCACAATTTTACTTAATGGTAAGATAGTAGCTAATGAGAAAATTCAAAAGAAAGTGAATTCATTTCAAGAAATAGGATTCTATTTAACAGCATTTAATTACTTCCTTAGATCACCAGCAATTGTTTTTTTTAACATAAGGGCAAACTTCTGAAACTAAATATTAAGAAAACATTTGCTTTTTGAAACATTCTTTCATTTCTGTGTCATGACTAGAGAAGCATCTCACTACAATATTTGAAAAGAATATAATAGGTCTGTTTAGTATCATCATCAATGACATCAACTGCTGTGAGGACAGGCTGAGAGAGTTGGGGTTGTTCAGCTTGGAGACCAGAAAGCTCCAGGGAGAGCTTATTGCAGCCTTTCAGCACTTAAAGGGGCCTATTGGAAAGATGGAGACAATCTCTTCATCAGGGCCTGTTGAGATAGGACAAGGGGTGATGCTTTAAAATTAAAAGAGGACAGATTTTGACTAGGTAGAAGGAAGAAATCTTTTACACTGAGGGTGGTGGGACACTGCCTCAGGTTGCCCAGAATGTTGCTGAATGCCTCATCCAACCATTCCAGGTCAGGATGCTTGGAGCTCTGAGCAACCTGCTCTAGTTGCAGATGTCCCTGCTGACTGCAGGGGGTTGGACCCAATGACCTTTAAAGATCTCTTCTAACCTAAACCATTCTATGATTCTATAATCTGACAAATCAAAACACCTGCCTTAGCAATAAATATTCCACTTCATTACTGGATGATTCTTTTGATTGTCTATCATTTCTCATCTAACATCAATGTAAAAGACATTGCTTTACTCCAAATACAATATTATTACTATTAGCCCCAAATTTCTTCCTAATTAACTGCTTAAAAAACATATGCCATTTTTTCTACAATTTAATTCCCAACATACAAAATACACTATAATTAAAAAGTTATCTACAAACTACTACTAAACTATTTTTATAGCACAAAGAAAACATTCTTAAGCTCTCACAGTAGGGGAAAAATTAATAATCATATTATGATTCATATTATGAAACCCTATCAAATTATCCCCAGCTTTCCTGTTTCTAGTTTCTTTCATTCTGTCAAAGTGCTTACAAGTTTAATTGCTACCAAGAAAAAACAGCTTGTGCAATGCCCAGATAACCTACCAACTCCAGCTTTGTTGCATAAAGGGTTGTAGTATAAGTGCCAGAAAAATTAAAGGAAAAGCTTCCATCCATTTCTTTTTATTTATATGGTTGTTTTATCTCTCCGTTTCTTTACCTCTAGTGACAGCTTCTATGACACTAAAACTTTCCAACAGCAGTACCATCAGAAATTTACTGGTTCTTAACCCATTCTGGTTTCTGCATTGTTCCATTAGAACAGCTTCCCTTAGAAATTCATTATGAATTTTGAAGTATTGAACCTTCCATAATTTTTGAAATCCCTTGTTGTCTAACAGCTACATATGATTTGGGGAGCATCACCACACAGATGGTATGATAAGGAAACCTTTGAGTAAAGACTGGTAAACACAGACAATTTTGGGAGAAAAAATAGTTCTATATATTTTCACTAGTTTACTGCAAGTAAGCAAAGTAAATTAAAATGCTAAGTGAAGATAAATCTTAGCTATGTAAGCCTTGCAACAAAATAAAACACCACAGCAAAAAGCACATTTAGTCAACTCCATAAATTAATCTAAGCTACTACCCTATGCAAAAATCATGTTACATACTATATTACTGAATGATGTAAAATCACAGAATCATTGAACAGTTTTGGTTGGAAAAGGCCTTTAGGATCACTGAGCCCAACCATTAACTCAGCACTGCCAGGTCACCACTAAACCATGTCCCTCAGCACCACATCTCCATGGCTTTTCAATCCCTCCAGGGATGATGACTCCAACACTTCCCTGGGCAGCCTGGTCTAGGGCTTGACAACCCTTTTGGGGAAGAAATGGTTCCTCATGTACAACCTAAACCTCCCCTAACACAACTTGAGGGCATTTGCTCTTGTCATATTGCTTGTTCCTTGGGAGAATAGACCAACTCCAACCTCACTCCAACTTCCTTTCAGGAAGTTGTAGAGATTGAGAAGGTCTCCCCAGTCTCCTTTTCTCCAGACTGAATGCTAATCCCAGAAATCTACCATGATCTTGTCTACCACTCGGTACCAAAATTTGATTACAGAAACACAGGTTTGAAATCTATAACTACATGGAGTCATTTATTGTATTATTTTCTAAAAATATTAAAATACAGGAAATACTATTTATAAGCCAGAGGCTTTTGCCTGGAATATCACAGAAATACATGTGTGCATTATTTGAAATTGCATTAGTCAACTCAACTTCTTTTGCACCTGAAAATACTCATAAAAAGTAAAAATTACAAAGAGGAAAAGTTTAACATTTTATTTCTATCGCCACGGAAGTAGCATATTCAAAGCCTGAGTTCAAGAAGATCAAATAACCCCATTATGGTAAGTATCTCACATTATCAGACGTCTTCACTGCACTTATTTGGGAAGGCTGACATAATTTATGGCATGTCTTCATCTTCCCTCTCATTTGTACTCATCTGAGGACAAGAGGAGCATTGCCTCCAAGAATACGATGATCTAAAGGGAACAGACCTTCAGCATTGATCTTCACTTTTATACTTACAATGTCACCTTTTGCAATTTCTACACAATTCTCTTCAGATTGGGAGCCACAAACTTATCTCTTTCCATTAATATTTTTGATGCTACATATTTCTTTCAGAAGCATAGTATTCCTGCCTAAGAAGAAGGCATGAAATCAAGAGATTATTTTGTGGAATTAATTTTGATCCTGTCATCAGTGAGACAAGTGCCTAAGAGGGGGAAAAAAAGACAATTTCTTAAATATCCTTGACACAATCAATGTTCTAATCACTACTGTTGTGTCTTGCTTTCATTCAGAATTATCTATCATCCATCGTTCCATTCTTCCAGAATGCCCTAAGATAATCTGGGGCATTTTACCAGCAAGTAAGAGGAATGAAAAGTAGCTCAGCTTATCCTGGCCAGATAAAAGCCATAACCTGTAAGGATCCAGCTACTTCTAGCTCCATCAGAATAAACTGTAATTAATTCAAATGTAACATTTTCAGAATAAGCTTCATACACAGTTGATCTCCCTCTTTGAAACAACCTTTTACACTGCCCTATTTGAATCCCATGAATTGTCTCCTTTCTCACTTCAATTCCCTTTTCCTTTCCATATCTTCTCCTCATCAGATGCCTAAATACAAGTATATCTCATGTATTACACTGTTTCAAAGGACCAGAGTACAATTTTTTTTCTCCTGTTGTCATAATCTACAGCTTAAAATTACAACTAAAAATTTATGGAAATAATTCATTTAATATCTAATTCATCTGCTCATGAGATAATATGGCTGAAAGATTGGTGTTGTTTTAGCAATTATTTCTTCTTTTTCTTTATTCATATTTCTCACCCCAAATACAGAACAAAGAAACAAACGAAAAGGTGTAAAATAACCCAGGGCATTCAAGAAATTCTTTCTAGGTAAAAGGACAACAAAAGCACATATAGTTCTTCCTGAAATTAAAAAGGTCTATTTGACCACTTACTCTTAATTTCCACTTTCACCACAGAACAACATAATATATGGATAGGCTTATTAGGAATACAGAACTGTAGAAAGCCAACTTTCTAATATAATAGACAATTCACCATTTTTGTTTCCTTCATTAAACAAGAAGGAGCACTAACTTATTTACCAAGCATTTAGACACTCACTAACTACTTCTTAACTGTGGCAGTTACTGAAGTGTTTAAACATGAAATTACACCTGAAAGCTTTAAGTTTTTCATAGAAATCTTTCCACTCAGGATTTTTGCATTCAGAAGCAGAAATTCCTATGACTGCTGAAACAAAATTTCAAAGCCATTTCAATTCTAACAAACAGATGTTCTATTGAGAGGTTCCACACATTCCCTGCTTTTCCCACTCTCCACTTCCAGCATTCCAGTGTCTACTGGTTTTCCAGCCAGAACTGATAGTGCCACAGTCCATTTCTAATCTCACCTCTCACAGGGACCTGACTCACTCAGACTTGCCAAGCCACACAATTCAAGTTGAAATAGGATTTGTTACACAGGATTTTTTTGTGTGTAGTACACAGAAAGCTTAGCACTGCACATTGCTGATCCTACAGAACACTGTAGCCTCTAACTAAATAGCAGCCTGAATCCAAAAAAATCTGAATCATGGCTCCTGTTTACAAGCATCTGATGAGTTCTTCATGCCTTTGCCTGTACTAGGCAGGAGTGGTTAGTTTTTTTCCATATGCCAGCACATCCATAAATTTCCATTATTAGCAGTGTTATATCATCAGTTTACACAAATTACCTTTAAAACCAATAATTGCATATCTTCTGGTCTGTATATCCTGCTCCAGACAACAGCATATGTGTTTTGGAGGACTTTGCTAGTTCTTTGAAGAGATATATGCTTCCTGATATTTAAGTATTTAAATTTCAATTGAATAACTATATAATTTCTCCTAGGTTCACATATAGTAATTGAAGGGCACAATAATGCTGCTTTATATATAACATTATTTCTGCTCAATGCAATAATAAAACTCATGAACCTCAGAGCATTTGGAATTTCCAGATAAGGCTGAATGATACTTCCAATTTCACTGGAACAAAGTATAAGGAATAGAACTCTTCCACCTCAAATCAGCCATGGTGGAGCCCTCTGGGCACAGAACATACATTTGCCTTTACAATGGTGCCACAGCTTGATTTTGTACATAGCTACTCTTTTTATAAACTGGGCATTGATTCCATGAGTAATTCAGGAGGTTCATACATGATAAAATGCTCAAAATCAGACTATAAGTAAAATATAGAGCCAAGTTCTCTAATGACTATTTACCTTAGAAGGTGTAATGGGAAGTGAAAAGTAGTTAAAATATGCCAGCAACTCTAGAACAGCTAAATGAAAAGTTAAGTTCCCATTGACAGCCAGCTTATGATTTTTGAGATTTTTTTTCATGAAAGGTCTCAGGGAAGGAAAAAAGAAAGCTAAGCTTCATAAAATCATAAGCAGAACAAACCAAGGTAATATATATATATATATTTCACTTGGCACTCTGCTGTTATAAACCACATTAGCTTTGCCTTATGCTGTGTACTCCTACAGAAACTACTGAGTGATTGTCTTCTACTGGAGAAAAATGCAATTTTTTTTTCCCCAACTATCTGCTGGGAGGTTTTTTGCTGTCCTTTGCTAACTATTGAAGTCTAAGACTTAGGTATCAAGGAGACATCCCAGCAAGGTTTGGGATGGAAAGTATTTAAGTATCAGCCATGGATACACATAGGCTTATTCATGCCAAAAAGCTGTAATGGCAGTCACTATGTAACACAAAAGAAGCAATCATCTGAAATAAGGACCACACAGAAGACAATCTTGTACCCAAGGAAACAGAACAGCAAAGTATCTCATTTTTCACACCAGATTACACAAGCAGTAACAAATTCTAAAGGAAGTATGCTAAAAGGGCTACTTTCCACTAAAAGAGAAAGGATATGATTTTACAAGCCCAATATTATGTTTTCATTCATAAAATCTGGGAACAGGGCCAGACCTGACTGCATACATTCAATTTGACCTTTCAGGTACATTTATTTCACTGCAGAATCTCCAGGTTATTATGTAACTTTGAATTATAGCACTAATGCCAGTCACAGATATCACCTCCCAGGGAAACAGCAGCTATTTATAAAATCCTCTTGGGATCATCACTTGTAAAGTATCTGTCCTACAGATTACACCAATGAGCCTTGTTGACTGAAGAAAGTGACAGTTTTGGATACTAGCAATGCAATTCACTAAATTGTGTTGATTAACATAGTATCTTGCAAAAATGGTCATGGCTGTGTCCAAGAAAGTAACTCCACTCTTTCTGACTGTTCAGTTTAATGGTGTCCAATCATTTCAGCCAAGAACAACATTAACTTTACCCTATTAACAGGAGGTGGCTGCAAATGCTGTTAGATCAAGCCAACCTAAGCACAGAAGTCACAGCAGATAGAAGTCAAATAACTTATGATGATTATCTCTACAGCACCTGCACACAAAGCCACATCCCAGACTGGGATCCCTCCTCCTGACCAAAGCCAGAAGCTTGCAGTGAGCTGTTACTAGCAGAACAACACATACACCTCACACTTACCTTCTCATTTCCTCAGAGACCTTATGAGAGCAAGCTCTAGCATGCATGATTTTCCTTCTGGGCATATGTTAGATACTTTGGGTTATAACTGACACAGAATTGGATTAGAAGCCACAAAATTTTGATTCAAATCCTTCCTCAGCTTTACCTTTTTTCAGTAACTTCAAATGTCAATTCATCTACACCATGGTCTTCCCTTGCAATAAACAAACACAGTGTTTCCTCCAGCTGAAGTACTGAAAAATAACTTAGGAATTGTGAAACATTCATTATTATGATTTCAGAAGCACACAGCTACACAGATGTTGGATTATGCAAGAAAATAGAGCACATAAAATTTAGGAAGAAATTTTGGTATACTTAGAGCAAGAGGATTTGGTCACTTGAAGCAACTCACCCAGAATCTAAAGGAGGACTATGTTACGATGACTTGTCATCACTTTTCAGACCTTCTAAACATCTAAACCTTTGTATAACTCAATTTCTCTAATACTCAATATTCTTTCTTTTATAAAAAGGAAATCTAGCACCACTTTTCTGGTTACAATCCACTAGTAATAACAACATAAAAGTATCAGAAAAATCGGAAACCACACTTGTCCTGGGACAGTTTCATACATACACTTTTCATGGGACACTCTCATTCTTTTAAATGTAACCATTTTTAATAAATGATCAATTTGCTAGCAATAACTGAATCAATGCATACAATCTCCTGAGCTGTGCCATCACAGCAAAGTCATTAAAAACCCTGGCAAAATAAAAATCAAGAAATCTGGCCCTTTACATAGTATACAAATTTCAAAGACTAACCAGACTGGATTTTTTTTTTCAGACTTTTTAACCATAAGCCTAATGACAAATCTGAGACTCAAGTCTCAAATGATACCTAATAATTCCTTAGAGTATTTGAAATACCTTTAGTGTTCTTTTCAGGCTATACCTCCTTGTACTGCAGTCAGTTGACTGCATTTAAGTTATAATTATGACCCTGAGTGCTGCAGATTAAGACAGCACTCAGGAGTAGTTTGGCAATTCAAAGGAGTATGTCAGACACAAAGAGATCTTAGAAAAATAGGGATTTTTTCCCTGTTACAGACCGCGATATGGCTCCAAACTGATTTTACTGAAACCATTAGCAATTTTCTCTATTGCCTTCAATGGAAAAAGTTCCTATTTTGTAAGACAGATGACTACACAGTGACTAAGGTACCCAAACTTCTCAAGCATGATTTACTCAATCTTTTTGAAGACATTAAATTTTTTTTCCTGCTTCCCATTCCCTTTCTATTGTATGCACATCTCATTCCTTTATTAAAACCCCTTGAAGTATAGATCTAAATTTGAGGTTTCACATCACTTATTTGAATTCTTCCTTCTCTTAGTAGCTCTCCAAAACTTCTCTAAAACCTTTTCCCATCTACCCAATATTTAGAAGACATGAGTTACTTTCTGTTGACAGCTTCTGATTATCATCACTGTATTTTTGTTTGGTTTCAAGTCATGCATTCACTGAACCTGCTACATTTAATTGTTTGAAAAAAAAGTTAATTCTGTATCAAATTTCTTCTCTTAAATGCCTTATTGCACACATAAACACCCAGCAAAAGATACCAAAACCAAAGAAACAGGAAGGCAAATTTTGAGTCATTCTTGTCCCTTCTCATACTGTTAAGCTCACTCTGTGATACACTTTGCAAAATTGAATTATGCATTTCACAGACTCCTTCACAAGAATCAGAAGAAATTCCTCCCTGGTTACATTTTAGAACCAGCAATAGGAAAAATTATCACTGATAAGTTACAGTGTCAGATCTTTGTTTACTAACTCTGCTGCAGAAAGCTCATAATGTTTAAAGACCTGATTCAGGGAAAGAAAATCTATATATGAAGCAATACACATTGCTAAGGACACTCGACCTAGATCCAGTCTCTTTTAAGGCCAAGGAAGCAACTGCTGAGCTTGAGGAGGGACCTGGACCTTGAAGGCTACTCGTTGTGTGGGGTCAAGAACAACTTCATTATACCTAGCTTTGAAGAGGCAAATATGAAAAGACCAGCTATAAAATTCATATTTAATATGGCCTGTTTCTTCTATTTAGCCAAATTTTCCTGGAAAATAACCTGTTATGCTGCTGAGACTGAAGTGTGTAGTCAATTTGTGAACAGAACAGATAAAGCAAAATGGAACAGGACAGTGCTGGGCAATCTAGAATTCAATGATTATTCTGCTTGCTTCTATTTTTACTTCTGTTTACTTCTATTTCTCAAGCTTTCTCTGTAACTTCTTCTCTTATTTAAATGCCTTATTGCATACATAACAAAAACCCAGCCAAAAAAAGAAAAAAAAAGAATTTCCATAGCAACTATACCAAGGAATACAGCAATTTATATCATAAAATTTTATGTACTTTGACCAGTGCTTTTCTTTATCAGGATGGATATGTTTATCTATATTCAAGTGGAAATATTAATATTGGTCACAGAGTTTCATATAAGCACTTTATTAAAAACTCAGCTTTATCCAGAAGAATGTTCTATGATCTCTAGAGAAATTGTGATGTTAACCTTCTAAAGTCTAGCATTTCTAAAACTCTATGGTGATTCTAAGGATATTTCAAGCAAGAATTTCCTTTAGTAATCGAAATGTCTACAGTGACAACACAGAAAAAACCCAAAGAGAATTCACATAAATTTTCACTTAAACAAGAGTTTTCCACAGCAAAAAAAGGTTCTTATTAAGAAGCCAATATCTATATTTAGACTAATTGAGTGCAAAGGTTTTGATTTTTTTCCTCCTTTTTTTAAGGTTTGGAATAGATTAATATTGCAAATCCTTTTAGGATTTATACACTATCCTTTTGCTCTTTCATGGCAACATATTACTGCTAGTGTACCATGTATCATTATTTTAGATTAAAAAAATACATTATTCAATTACCACCCTCAAACACCTCCAAATGGATTCCAATTGTACTGTGACCAGAAAAATACTTACTATAACCTTTGTCTCAAAACAGAAGACTTTTTAGGCTCATAACAGCAGAGCTGAAAACATGCTCATTAGTAAGCTGAAAATAAGCTCATTTATGTGAGATTAGTTTCAGAAAAAAATACAGAATCCCAGAACCACAGAATCCCAGAACCACAGAATCCCAGAACCACAGAATCCCAGAACCACAGAATCCCAGAACCACAGAATCCCAGCATGNCCACAGAATCCCAGAACCACAGAATCCCAGAACCACAGAATCCCAGAACCACAGAATCCCAGAACCACAGAATCCCAGAACCACAGAATCCCAGAACCACAGAATCCCAGAACCACAGAATCCCAGAACCACAGAATCCCAGAACCACAGAATCCCAGAACCACAGAATCCCAGAACCACAGAATCCCAGAACCACAGAATCCCAGAACCACAGAATCCCAGAACCACAGAATCCCAGAACCACAGAATCCCAGAACCACAGAATCCCAGAACCACAGAATCCCAGCATGGTAGGGACTAGAAGGGCTCTCTAGGGTTCATCCAGTCCAACCTCCCTGCTAAAGCAGGCTCACCCACAGCAGCTTGCCCAGGATCACCTCCAACTGGGGTTGGAATCTCTCCAGAGAAGATTCCACAAGCTCTCTGAGCAGCCTGGGCCAGGGCTCTGCACTCTCACAGCAAAGAAGTTTCTCCTCACATTCAGAAGGAACTTTCTGGGTTCTAGTTTGCGCTCATTGGCCTTTGAGCTATCACTAGGCACCACTAGGAAAAGTCTGGCCAGTACTGGTAGCAATAGGAAGTGACTACAGATATCTCAACCTTTGCTTTAAGCTACCTCATTATTAGAAAATAGTTTTATAATATTTAAATGGGATGTGTTCAACGCAACAGAAATTCATGTAAACTTCAAGAGAAGGATCAAATAAAGAAGTCATGATAGAAAGGAGAAAAGGAGTGTTTGTCTATCTGAGAAGGATCACAAAGACAGAAAAAAAAGAAAATTACTGATTGAAGGAAGTACAGAAGCTTCACATAAAGCAGAGAGAAAATCAGGGAACTTGAGAGGAGGATGCTCCAAGGTGTCCATCTATTGCTTTAACCACTGATTTAAAAAAAAATAAAAATCAATCCCAGAATCAGGAAATCCAAATATATCCCATGGTATTACCAAATATATCCCAAGGTATTAAAGTTCAAAGTCTTGGAACTGTAAACTATTTGCACTAACAAGTCTATAAATAACTGTGATGTAAAGAAAAGAAATTTAGAACATGAAAAAGCTTATCACATCAACCTCTCAAAAAGAGTCAGTTACAGAAAGGCATGAAAGCATGTCAAAATTAAACAAAAACTGCTCCTATAAGAAACATGAACTGAAATACCTGGACCACCAGCAGCAACACTGAGGTATCCATAAAAAAGAAAAATGAAAGCAAGAGAAGCCACAAAGCTCATTTGGTATGCAAAATGTCTGATTTTAATCAAGCAATCAGTTGATTACTCTAGACTGAGAGGTCACTTAAAAATAAAACAGAAATAAACATCAACCCATGAAAGGAATGGGGAGGAGAAGCAGGACCAAATTTTCCAAACTTACCCCAAAAAAGGTTTTAAAACTTGCTGCTTTCCAGTTTCCCAGTATGTTTGCAACACAAGAATGCATAATTTAATGTGGACATTTCTAGGCTTCTAACCCATGGATGTACACGCTGTGGATGGTCTGAATTACTACCTTTCAGATGTGTTTCTCCCTCTTTTACTCTGCCCTGCTCTTGGCTCAAGGAAAATCAGATTTGGAGAAGCTTTTCCTCAGCACCTGCTGCAGTGAGCTCCAAGGAAAGAAACCAAGCAGATGGTTTCCTGTCAGCAGGCAGTTTAGAACAGAGGATTTCCAGGTAAGAGCAGAAAAATGTTTGTCCACTGATACATACCTCTCCCCAAAATATAGTATTGCTATTTGTGATCAATGTATGAATTTTAAACTTAGCACATTTTGGGAGGAAATAGGCTTGATTTCTGTATTCTGCCTAGGAGAAGCTGTTTCTGCTCATAAGGTCAGCAACAGTAAAGAAGAAAAAAACCAACCAACTTCTCCAGAGGCAACTGAAATGACTGGTTATGCCTTTTTTTACTCCCAAGTCAGATATATCTACAGGAAAAGAATCTGCATATAGGCAAGTGCCAGCTGCAACTGAGCTTGCCTCATCTCCCTAACTTTTGCATAACAGTTCTGGAGTGAAATCTGACTTCACGTTCCTGAGAGATGAGTTTAAAATAAAAGGGAGTATTTGTCAGCAAGCTATCAATATTATACTAAGACTCAACAATTAGTAGGAGGATATGATGTGTTACACCAATTTAAGTGGTAAGGAATAATGTATTCATCTTACATATGCATTTTATTAAAATAAGAACCATTTAAATGCCATTTTTCTGCATTATAATTAAAATTTCCATTCAAAAGTTCAACAAAAATATCAGACTATCAAATAACATTATCCAGCACTCCTTAAATTTAAATTAATTAAAAGTTTAAAAACAAAAGGAAAGGAATTTAAAATGCTCATAAGCAGCCAAAGTTAAAGACCACAAAGGAAATTTAGAAGACAGTTACCCTGGGTCAGTCTGTTAAGTTTTGACTTCTGATTTCAATTTTCATAGTTATAATGCTTAGAATAAATTGTTTTTACAGTGTAGACAAAAATGAGTTTAAAATGTGAACATTGTGGAGCTTCTTGGCTTTATTTTTATTAGGAATGTGAATGACATTGTATTTAAATGTAAATCAACATTTTAAACTAGTTTTAAAGGTCACTGATCAAGAAGAACGATTTGTCTCTTAGAAAAGTAACTCACGAGGAGAAAAATGGAACAAACTTCAAATTATTTTCTTTCCAAGTCACAATTCTTTATCATGAATGGGCAGCAAGACAAGAAAACCACAGAACTGGAGATATGAGGTCTTTCCAATGGTGATCTGTATTTTGAAACTGTGGAAGAGACTTCTGGAAAGAGAATTTTTGTGATTGGAACAGGCACACATATTTGAAAACAGTTTACGGGGAAAATTGTGTTAGGCAGCAGAGTGTGCTTATGCTGGAGAGCTTCACTTGCACCCTTCTAGTGCCCTTTGGAATTAGCTAATAATTAAAGTCAAAAGCACATAGATGTCTATTACATACATTTTATATCAAATAAGGAACAATTCTTCCTTAGCTGTAAGAATACTACTAATCTAGAAATGAAGTGAAATAAAAAGCTTTATCCACATACACACTCTGCATAGAAATATATGGAGAGAGAGCAACACACGAAATGAAAGAGTAACAATGCTACAACCATTTTCAGATAGGATAAAACTTCTTTTTTATTCTTCAACTGCCTAAGAATACCTCTACTAACTGAAGTTTTGAGATTTTCAAGCATAGGAATTGTGTTAGTTATTTATTTCCTTATTTCCAAATATTATTCTACAGTCCAGAGTAGTAGCTTTTTTCAACCTTTAGCTTCTTAGTAGAAAAAAAAACAAACCAAACAAACAAAAAAAAAAAACAACAAAAAAGAGAAAATATTTTACAAGATTATAAATGTACTTTTAAAGCAGTCATTTGAAGCTATTTTAGATTTAAATAACTTTAAATGCAACTGAACTTCTTAGAAATCATATTTGAGACAAAGATAGGTAATAGATGCTTAACTTCTTTGAATGCTTCTCATTACACCTCCAATGCAAAGGTGCTGGCCTTTAATGTCAGGTTCTTATAAATTTTTAGTCTGGCCCCTTGGAATGGCAATAGCTCTGGAGACAGATTTTTAACAGGAATGATTCAGCAAATTCCTACAGCAAAACCTGGGGGAGGAGAAGGAAACTTATCAATCTAACTTCCAATGATAAGAGATTCAATAACTCCAAAGGCTGAGGCAGAAAAATCCATATGTCCAAAAATGGTGGGGGTGGGGAGTATGTCCTTTGGGCAGATTTTTCACAGGCCAATCAATTCAGTTAGGGGATAAGTAATATTGTTGGATCTGGAAAGTGAGCTCCACATCAAGTACAAATGTAACCTCTAACTTTGCTTCAAAGATAAATAGGCTGAGAGTTGGTAGGAGAGTCTAAGCTCTTTCACCTACTGGAATAAACCCTGGCATCCCTTAGTAACCAAAAGAGACATATCAATTCTCCAAATCCTCACTGCCACTTTCCATACTTCTCTTTTAAATAAAACAGGTCTCAAAGTTACATTTCTACATAGGAGAAATGATAAATCCATGTAAACACATGCGTGTTTGAATTGAGTGTGCAATTCTGAAATTTCAGATGTCACTAAACTGGAACTTATCTAATGAACTTGCCAGTTTGAACTCCTGGTGTGAGGACTGCAACTTCATAGCAGGGGCAGGATTGCTACAACGCCCCTGAAAGTGCTACACTCTACATGCTTAGAGGGATATATTATATCCAGAAAGGGGGATGGAGAAAAAAAAAAATAAAACCAACAAAAACTAACATTAAAAAAATAAATTCCATATTACAAAATGTGAATACACCCAACACGATTATTTCTTTTATCTAATAACAGCCTCAGGATTTTCTCGTGCCAATCCCCTGTTCTGATTCACCTTGAAGGGAAGCAAGAAATCCCTCCCTGTCTCTAAAATCAACTCTCTTTTCATTCCAGCTTTGCCTTTGCAGGTCCCAGATGAGATTTCTTAATCACTTAAGACTTCATGCCACATAAAGAAGTTCACTGCACAGATGGGAAATTGAGTATTTAGGCAAATCAGGAGTTCTTCTCAACTCAATAAATATTTCTTTACAGAGCAAAAAAAGGTTACAAAAATATTACACAAATAGGCTCTCAATTTTTTTAGTCACTTGCTTATTTATTGTAAATCATAAGCACACCATGCTGATTTTAAAATCATTTAAGAATAGCTTTCACATCATAATTTCACCATGAAAGAGCTTGACTATATTACCTTGTATATAGAAGATTAAGTTTCTTGAGCTTGCTAATTCAGATGATGGTTCTAAAATCCAGCATTTTTTTAAAAGGCAAATTTTGACTACAGAGGCATTTTCAGCCCTATTTAAGCCAACATTTAAATTCTACTAGCCTTTTAAAATTTCTGCAAGGATTTTAAGTTTCTTCACTCTCTCAGAACATCACCCAACCATGTCCTGCACCAAATCTTTCACAAAACTCTACCTAGAGCATTCCAGATTTGGAGGGTAGAGGTGGGGGTTTAGTATCAAATATTAATTGAAGATGTTCCACCTGATGATTTTCTGTGCCAACTCACAAGCAGAATTTACAGTTCCTTCAAAAGCATGTATGAGGGCAAACATAAGTTTACCTAATGATGTACTCATACTTTTCCATTACTACAAAGAAAAGAAGTGTGTTTTAAGAATATCTGCAGATAGAAGTTTAATGTCGAGTAACTGCTAAAGTCTTACATCAACATTCAAGTCAGCAATAAAAGTAACCCCTCAAAAGGATGCTTTCTTGGTTTACCTTCCTTTTACCATGACTAATGAGCACAGATCAAATCAAAGGCTTTGACTACCTGCTACAAGTCTCTCCCAGCACAAATATCTCCCTGCCATAATGGATTTATCTACCTGCCTCAGGAGATCTGGTTTAGATGTTGGTATGATTTCTGTGGTAAGAGAGAATTTTTCAGCCTCTTTAGGCTGCTGATCCATTACTTCAAATAAAATATTTCTCCACAAGAACCTTGTATGTTCTAGAGAAGATAGAATTCAAAAAAAAAAGGAAAAGAAAAATCAGGGAAAGTAACAAAGACTGGAAACACTGCAAAGACACAATGAAAACAGCTCAGCTACAAAATCTGAGTTGGCAAGTTAAGATCATTCAAGAAACCTGTTAAAATATAATAAAAATACAAAAATTAAAGCAAGAACAAAAAAGATGGGTATTTCTGAAGAGAATAGGAATAGTGTGAAAAAGAATGACTAAAAAGTTTAAATGATGATATGGAAAAAATAGAACTACTATATCAAATTCGGTTCTGATATTCAGATTTTCGAGCGGTTATCAATAAACCAGCGAAGTATAGAAGTAAGAAGTTGTGGCTTCCACATCTTGTGTCTGGATAATCTCACCCACAGTCAAAAATGAAATTCCTATCTCTGTCCTGCTATATAGGTAATATTTCTGGATTTCCTTTTATATTGTCCAATCCAAGCTACATCTAAATCTTCCAGGTATTACACTCTCATGACATTCTGATTCATCCATGTACCTGAAGCTAAGCTTCCTCTGTCCTCTTCTTGATATTATCATCCTGCATCTCACTTTCTGTACTTTCTGTTAACAGCAATCTTATTCCATCATAGGCACTCAGGAAACTACTACAAAGATATTTTACTTTTTGTGAAGTTACTGCTTTCTCAAACTTCTTGCACTTGCTAAATCACCTTTGTGGTTCATACTGCTCACCTTAACTTTTGAAGCTTTGCAAAACTTTACTACAGGCATCTATTGAGCTGCTGCTTAATGAGCCTTTCCTTCTCCAGCAGATATCGTTTCAGCAGTGTCTACCTATTCCTCACCACTTCTTCATATCCCAATGCTCTGCTCTGAGTTCTCATAGAAGTACTTGGTCAGCTGCATAATGAACCAGAAGAAACCAAGAAAAAAAATCCAGGTTTAAAGTAAGCTTTTTTTTTAAAAAAAAAAAAAAAAGGTTAATTTAGTACATATCAGCTGTGCACAAATATGCCAGCATGGCTCAGGTGACACAGAATGAGAATCATCAACAGCAGCTGCTTCAATTAGCCCTGAAGCTAAGAAATTACTGAAAATAAGCCTTCTGCAACAGCAAGTTGACTTCCGCTATATACACGCCATAAAGCAGCTGACTAAATTGTTAAACAAGTAACTCTGCACCTTCTCAAAAGCTGTGCTTGACACTTGCAAGAAAACTCTTCCAAAGATCTGTTCCCTCATTAGAGAATCATAGAATCCCTTTGGTTGGAAAAGACCTTTA
Organism: Bucco capensis; assembly: GCA_013396975.1. NCBI lineage: Eukaryota > Metazoa > Chordata > Aves > Piciformes > Bucconidae > Bucco > Bucco capensis. Next base: position 179,641 of record VWZO01021733.1, on the reverse strand, counting down.
AGCGCATCAAGTCCAACCATTAACTCAGCACTAACAGGTCACCACTAAACCATGCTCTTCAGCACCACATCTACAGTTCTTTTCAGTCCCTCCAGAGATGGTGAATCCACCACTTCCCTAGGCAGCCTGTTCCAGGACCTGGCAGTCCTTTTAGCGAAGAAATTTCTCCTAATGTCCAACCTAAATCTCCCATAGTGCAACTTGAGACCGTTTCCTCTTGTTCTGTCCTTATTGCTTACTTTCAAACCCCTCCTAGTACTTTTCTTAGTGGCACCACATAAACTCAAGAGTGCTTGGGTTANGGACAACAAGCAAAAACACAGAAAAATCTTTATTATTTAATATATATTTAAAATTCTATCTAACCCAGAAATGAAGAAATATATGTATATCACTATATACTGAACATTGAGCACATGGATAGAATTAAAAGAAAGCTATTGAAAAAATATCTTGTAGTCCATAAGCTAAACTAACTTTCTGTCATCATACAGAGAACCCTCATCTGACATTTCCTCCTCTCTGAACAAAAGGGTCTGGGTTATTTTTTTTTGTAGGTTTTGCAAACTGCATATCTTCCTGAACAAGTATGAAAGGCTGTTTGGAGAGTACTTTTCTGCAAATAAAATTTGATTTGTTCAACATGGACCTTGCATGTAATGCTCTTATAAAGAGTAAATTAGTATGTGAAATAAAACTCTGAAAATGGAAAAACTGTCATGAAAAAGCTTAATGTGCCTTTTTTACAGTAATTCTGAAAAAAGTGATGCTGTGTTTAAGTTTTTATTCATGTTTTTATTCACAGCCTCAGGCAAACCAGCAAAACCTGAATGAGCAGTGTGACTTTATTAAATATATTTATAATGAACAGTTTTCTTCTCCTTTGAAAACAACCGAGTTGAAGGAACAGTGCAGTGCATAGCCACTGCCAACCAATGTCTGGGTACTACAAGCTCTTCAATTCACACAGGATGTCCTCTTATTGACTGAAGGTGAAAGACTCGCAAACAGAAAGAGAAGAGAAAAAGCAGCTTAAGAAGCCAAGAGCGAATGAATTTTAAACAGATGAGAAAAGTACAGCAACTTTCTAGGAGTTGATGAGAAGCCTACTACACTTAGCAAGCTGTTCAAACAGCTCCTCTGCTGAGCCTCTAAGAGGATGCTCAGGACGCCCATTGATTTCAAAGAAATCTGCAATCATCATGGATTAGAAACTGTCTTGATTGCATCCATTTGTACCAGAAGCAGGACAGCACTTGTCTTGTGAAAGCACACTAGGAAACGGTGAAGAGAATATACTTAGTTTTCCAGACACAAATCTCTGCTCTTGAAAAGGATGAAGCAAAGGGGTTTCAGACAAATACACTGAAGTTACTCAACTTACTTGGGCTTGTCCTAATTCCACGGGGGGGGGGGAACCTGGCTAATCTTCTACAAAACTCAGAAAAATCCATATGGAAAACAAGTAGCATTTAAATAGGGGATCTTTCAGTATCTCTTACATAAAGAGGTCTGAAGAACAGTGCTTGATCCTTAAAATATCCATCACTCTACAACTGTACTTTTTGATCCAGGAGACATATATAAACACACATGGATACAGACTGTACAGTTCCAGCAAGAGAGAAACACTGTCAGATAATTTCACTGACATCCTCAAAATTCATTCATCTGGAAAAGGAACAGCCATATCCATATGGTCAGATTTAAGTAATCCAAGATGTTTTCTACCAAATTCTGTAAGTAGCCATTTCAAAATTAATAGGAAAAATGGAAAAAATAAAGACCTCAAAAAAAAAGAAGGAATTTCAAACAAAAAAATTAAGGCTTTATTACACGAGGTTATGTGAAAAGATATTTTAAACAACTAAAAGTATTTTTCTTCACTAATGCTATGGTGCTATTCTCAGAATGAAACTGCTTTCTCCACTAATGGATCTCAGAAGAATCTGGAAAAGCCATGCAGAAGGGAATTATATCACCTCAGAAAAAAAGAATATATAGCGATAGATATTTAATAGCAATAAATATTTTATGATTTCAAACTAAAAGAGGGGGATTTAGACTACATATACACTAAGGGTGGTGAGATACTTGCCCAGGTTGTCCAGAGAGGTGGTAGAGGTCCCATCCCTGGAACCACTCCAGGTCAGGTTTTCTGGGACTCTGAGCATCCTGATCTAGTTGCAGATGTCCCTGCTGACCTTTAAAGGTCCCTTCCAACCCAAACTATTCTATGCTTCTATAATATTTCACACTTTCAAATCCAGAACAAAAATGCACAGTAACCACAGGGTTGTATTCTGAATTGTTTGCAACCTGTCCAAGAGCTTAGCATCACCATCTGCTGTGACTACAGAAGAAACCAACATACCTAACCTGTTTCTTTTTTGAGTCTTTGAAACACCTTTACTGTCTGACTACAAGGTAAGTCTTACTGGAACTGAAAAACCTTAAGTTGAGGAGCAGAGGGAAGGATGGAAGGATGGAAGGAGCAAGCGAAAGAGAGACAAAGAAAGAAAGGACAGTGCGAGCAAAAGAAAGGACGGTGTGACCAAAAGAGAGTGACAGAAAGAAACAAAAAGGATAGTGCTAGCAAAAGAGACTGACAGAAAGAAAGAAAAAGGAAGAAAGGATGGCATGAGTGAATGACAGACCAACAGAAAGAAAGAAGAAAGGACAGTGTGAACTAGTGAGCAATGAAAGAACGAACGGACAGTGTGAACAAAAGAAAGACCAAAAGGAAGAAAGAACAGACAGCATGAGCAAACGACAGAAAGAAAGAAAATGCATTTGCTTCTTTATCAACATTAAAAGATGAAGTAACTTCTTGTAGAAATGCATAAAAACCTGCAAACTCTGATGGGATTAATTAACAAATGACTAGTATTTGTAGGCTAAAGGAAACACAAGAGGTAAACAGGTGACTATGAAGTGGTAGTTCTTAAAAAATAATAAAACAAAAAAACAATTTAGTTAAGATCAGATTAATTTTTCCACTGAAGTACTTTTCATATACATTTTCCATCTTGATAGTGAATCTTTGATCACTGTGTCTGAAAAATAATCTCTGTGAAGATTAAGAGAACAAAGGGTTCCAGATAAAATTGAAAATGGCAATAAAGCTTTTCAGGTCATCAGGTAAATAAACTGCTACTGAAGCACTGCTTCCAAAGTTTTCTAAAGTAATAGTTTTAGTATTGTGTTTGTGTTTAGGTTTAGGAATCACAATTCATTTAACTGTGTTAAAGGCAACATCTCCAAAAATCATTTAAAACACCTCAGGCAGATATTCCTAGTCATAGGAATCTCTCTTTCACATCTCACTTTGTGACATAGCATAGCAGCATGGTGGTGTCAGGTTGACAGTTCAACTTGATGATCTGTGAGGTCTTTGCCAACCTTAATGATTCCATGGCTTTATAGTACAGTTCTACTAAATCCCATTCATCCCAAATTCTGCAGCTTTACAAATGACTAAGACAGCACTTCCCAAGCCTAATTAAAACTTTCCTAACTTGTACAGCTGCTAAAAGCAAAAAAACACACCAACACCAACAATAAATCACAGCAAACCACAATAATAACAAACTACACGCTCTGCTTCACAAAGCTGGAGTTCATTCACAAATGTATCAGGTTTTATTCTCAACAGAAGATGACTCACTGTATATTTGCTCCCACCAGTCTTCAAACATTTTGTTAATATATGCAAGAACCAGAGCTACAATAGTTTGCTTTTGAAAAGTGAGGGGTTTTGTAAACTAAGAGCTTGCAAAAGATGTAAGAATTCTACTGGTACAGAAGAGAATATTTAGTACCCTCTGGAGTTTTTAACAACAAAGACATATTTGCATTGGTATTTATCCATGTTTCTCAGAATATCAAAAAATAATGATGAATTATTACTACATGAAATCAAAACTATAAAGTAAGTTTGGCCCAAATCTAGATGAAAATATCAACCAATTGACAGCAATTGACTGAGATTATCATTTTATTTATGTAAGAAATAAAGCCACAAAAGCTCATTTTTAGTCTGAATTGTATAACAATACACTACTCTTGGCCAAAAATGTAATGGAGAAGGTGAGATTGCTGAAACCAGTAACAAGCAGAATTTATTGTCAGCCCTTCATCACAGTCTATTATTATGTTATTTGATGGGAAGCCACCATAGCAGCCCCTAAAAAGTAAGAACATCACAAATCTTATTTTTATTGCCCTTTTCATAGAAACTTCTTCAAAAGCTCATGTTTCACATGTTGTCTCACTCAGTATTTTTTTTTTACTTTAATGGTAGCCTTTTAAACATACAGGTATTTTAAACTGTCTGTCTTCTTGTGTTTCCCAGTTGCACCTAATAGCATGTAAGCTCCCTTTCATAAGTGAGAATTCCTTCTACTCTATTTCTTAATGCAAGCCAGAAAAATGCCTGAATTACTTGTTAACTCCCCATTCTGTCCAGAGCAAAAGTCTCTGATTTCAAATCAAACAAAGGAAATAAAGACAGTTGTAAGAAACAAGGCAGCTCCTTGCAGTAACAGAGGAAACATACAGAAAGATCTGTTTTTCTCAAAAGCACTCAGACAAAGACCTATGATTTTACCTCTTCTGGGGAAGAAATAAACTCTACAATTGCCTTAAATCAGGCCGTAGGCTACATCCTATATTATCAATCATAACTCTACTCAAATCTAAGTGTTTTCAACAGGCAGTTAGTAAAAGCAACAAGAGCATTTCTGAAACCAAAGCAGTATTTAAAAGTTGCAGATAAGAGAGGGAAAATTAAAAATAAGTACAATGAACTTATGTAGGTCCTACCATTCTGTGGTAACTGCTAAGGCTACTCTTGTTCCTTCTAAATCTTCAAAAAAATGGAATTTTACTTCTGCTGGCTCACAGAGTTGGCAAGAACAACTCACAAATGGGAGCATGGAAGTAGTATGTTAAAATTCAGGCTTCTTCTGTAAATAACCTCCACCACACCTCCTTGAAGGCTGCTTTTCTAGAGCTACTGGGAATATAATAGGAGACAGATTCCAGTCAACCCTGAGTTTATGATCATATTCCATTCCATTGTCCTTTGGTGCAAAACCTGTTTTCTACAAGATATATCCTTCCCCACCTCAAAAGAATTCTGAACTAAGGTGAGCTTACAATGTTCAGTGAGATGACTCTATCTCTTCCCTTTTTCCATTCTAATACCATGGAAAAGGTTAGCTCTCTTTTTTGGGTAGATATTAGTGCTTGATCTCTAGATGTAAATTATTCAACAGTGTTTAATGAAGACAAGTCTCAGAAAACTGGTCACTTTTGCTGCAGCTCCCTAAGTAATATAAATCTGATCACAAAGGGCTCTTTGCCTCTGAATTACTCGAGCCTTTGAGATAGATGCCACACAACTCTTGATGAAGAAAGAGACCTGCTGTGCTGTGAGGGAAACTCAGTTTTTACCTTAAACCCAGTTCAAATCATTAAAAATGCATAAATAAAATAAGAAAAATACTTAGCTCTTCCTGGTATGGAAGTAGAAACACAGGTTCTTCAATCACAACAAGATGTTTATGAAACTACGTGGAAATAATTCACAGTGCTGGACTGTGACAACAAAGCTGTTGGGAAACCAACAACAAAGGAGACAGTGATTTCATTTCAAACACACCTCAGCAAACTGTAGGTGGTTGCTACTAGAAAAAAAGGAGAACTATCACTGCTGACAAGACTGCTCCACAGCCTCACCCTCACCTAGGGCATCAGTCTCGGCAGAAAGGCTACAAAACCCAGGAGCCATGGATGAAAAGTGACATTCTTTCTAGAGGACAGGCAGCTGTTGCTTAGAGACTGTTTATAGACAGATCCTGCTGGTGTATATAAGAAAAATTAGGTCATTCTTAGCTCTAGGTAGGAGATTTTTATTCATACAAAACCCTCTACATTTTCTGTTTACTGTCAATAATTAACAATGTTTTCAGAAAGCTGCTTGGATGCTCTTTTTACCAATGACTGCACATTCCTAATGGCAGAAATACTAATTTTGGAACAATGTGGTGGCTGAACAGAGCCAGAATTCACTCAGGGGGCTGAGCCCAGGCTCTAGGCATAGACTGGATCATCTTAGGAGAGGACTGGCATCAAAAGTGAAATCAAAAGAGGGGGTTTAGAGGTGCATTTCTCAATCATTGCACAGGAAAAAAAAAAATACACACTTTAAGACAAAAACATGGCAATATGACTAGAACATGAAAAAAATCTCAGTTCTACTTTCTAAATGTACGATGAAACCAAGTCTGCCAAAAATGAAAGGGGAAAGGCCATAACACTTCTGTGAAACCATAAGGGAACAAAGTTTCCCTTGAAGAACAGAAAGTAAGATTTGAATGGGAACACGTTCTCAAGGAAAATGGAGCAAGGAGCTCCTAAGTATCTGAAACAAAGTTGCAAGCATATCAAGCACTCATTTCACAGAGAAAACATAAAGATGGGAAAAAAATTTATGCAAATCTAGAGTCAGTTTTCTCCCCTGCATAAATAATCCACACTCAAACACATTTTTCTCATGTAAATAACTACATTTATAAGAAGCCTCAAGTAAGAAGGCTCTTATATCATTATTCACTTATAAACCACTCCAAAAATTCAGACAAATCACTGCCTTCTAACTAAAAGAAAATAAAATGCACAGCTTGTGGTAATAAACATCTCATTGTCATCATCCCAGAGAAAGTAATTTTTTTTTCTCTTCACTTAAAAATAAATGTAGTAGGGGCTTGTTTGCTTATATTAAGCAAATCCACCAAATGAATACAAGCAGAATAAGTATCACCACATGGCACCTCAGGCAGAGAAGGTCCAGATGTGACAGTGATAACCCCAAAAAGACAAAGCTGGTGTTTTCCAACAAGTGCCTCTGGTTGAAACTTCAGGGGCAGATCTCCATTGCAGTTAACAAAGCAGACATTCTCTACAGTGTCACCAGGAGGTCACCACACCATTCTTTAGGCAGGAAAAATAAGGATCAGGAAAGCATGTGTAATTTAATCACTATTGCTTAATTCAAAGGACAAACAGGACCCTGTGAGTGACAAAGCAGCTCTCTTAAGATGACTTGTGGAAAGTATAGGTGGAGTTAACATACAAGATATGTGTTTGGATTTCAAGGGTTATCACAACAGAACACAAGTTCAAAGCCTGTGAAAATTGTTTAACTCCCTCTTTCAATGCATGGCTTCCCACAGAAGGAAGGTGGCTAATCAGCTAAGATCTTACTTTCTTATGCCAGAAATATAGACAAAAACCACCACCAACAAAAGCACCTCTTAAGAACTACAACTATTATTATCCACAAATTAATCTAGAAAGATACTTTTAACAAAAATAATAACACAGAGAATGTTAATTATTTACAAAATTGCAGATAATATGACCCATTTCCCAAAGGTTCATTAAGCCACACAGGAAACTTCTGAAGTGTGGAAGAAAGGCCAAGCTGATTTTCATTCATGTATTTCTGTGCTTATCTACATGGAAAACAGAATTATTTTAAAACCCCCAAAACCTGGCAGAGAGCTAAACAGAAAATAAAAATAAAAAAGAAATTGTTAACAAAATCGCAAACCTTCATCACAAAAAGCAGTAACAAAAATAGCAAATACTGGACTGCAGCAACTCCAAGCACACAGCAAAAAAAGCATCTCCTTACATTCAGTTGTCTTGAAGTAAAACACAAGGAATAATAAATTTCATTTTACTAAGGACTCACTATAACAATAAGCGTGTGTCAGCAATTTATTGAAGCAATGTATGTGCCATTGTAACACCACACAGGACTGTCTCCTGCTACACTTAGAAGCTAGAGACAGTCCACAGCTGAAGGCAGAGTCAGCTCCAGAAGTGTTGGGTAAGAGGTTTGCAACATTCATGAAAGTTCTGTCATTAATTTTAAAGGATCAAGGATTTAATCTTGCATAATCTGAATACCCAAACTAGTCCCTTAGCTGAGATTCCCAGAAACCCATCTGCAATGCTGCAAGAGGCCCCTAGTAAAATAAATCTTTCTGCTTGGGCATTGTGAAGTCTCTCTCATGTTTGCACATTTCTTGGGATTGGAGAAATATATTTCAGATTTGAGGCACTTAATTTACTGCAAAAGGAGCATTATGTGAACACCAGAATTAAGATTCAATATGGGTGTTCTTTAATGCATAAAGTTTATCTGCTCAAGACAGAGGATTTGGGGTGGGGGGTTGGTGGTGTTTTTTTTCTTGTATTTAAATTAGAACTCCTTTAAATAAGGAAATAATTACTTGAAGCTGCTGAAAGTCTTCCTGCAACATACTTCTCCCATGGCAGCTATGCTTTGCCTATATTTCCTATTGCTCAGCTGTAATAGCCAAGAAGTGACTTCAATTCTAAGCATTTTCAAGTCATTTCTAATTAAAGCTATATGGAAATAATCAAAAATACATTTTCTAAAAAGTTACTCTTTCCTCTCTTCCATGATCTTGGTTTCAGTCCAGAAAAAAAAAAAAAAATAACAAACCACAAATCAAAAACTTCTTAATTAATAACATCAATGAAAGAGTAACATCCAAACCAGTTTAGCCAAGAGCTGAGCTGACAAATTCATGCAAAACCTTGGAGATCCAGGTTCAAACTGCCCAATTCACATCACTAATTTCAAGTACACCTGAAGTGTTTAAACTCCAACATCTTACTTCTTTGATGAGTGTGGCTTTTGGTCCTTCCTTAGAAGCTTTTTCTTCTGTGTAACCAAATACTACTTGCTCTGATCCACCCATATCCTAATCATTGCTGAGTCTATCTCACACATGCTCTGTTACAGGAAACAATTATTGTGGATTAAGTCCTACAACATTCTTCGGGTACCACAAATCTTTCCTCTGGATATCATGGCAACAGAATGGAACTCACACCATATCCAACACTTTTTATTGTGCAGAGAGAGCAAATGAGATCCTAATTTTTACATTGTTATGGAAAACTGATTAACAAAAAAGTCATCTCTAGTGTTTCCCCTTTCTCCTGACTGATCTTTTTTATGGAAAAGCAGCCAAGAAGCTGTTCTTGGGCTGTGTAACGTTTTGTTGTTTCTTTTGGCTGACTGTGAACCACACAGCAAAAATAAACTCATTAAGCTGACAGGAGACTTGAACACACTCATGTCAGTGCATCTCAGCATCATTCTCATGAACCCAAAAGCCACAAAACAGTTAAAATAAAGTTAAGATGACTCCAAGCTGCAACCAAGTTTGGAAGTATCTGTCAGTCCAAAGTCACTCTCTGGCAGGATCTGAGCTAAAGGATACAACTTCAACATGTGTGAAACTAAAACAGTCCTAGTAGCAAACCAGGAGAACACGGAGCGTGGAGCCTCAAAAAAGCATGTATGTCATCATTACAGCTCTCAACCTAATTATGTTTGCAAGCCTGCTATTTTTGCATCCAAGCCACACTGCTTTTCAAATGTGGAATCAGTCCACAGAACTATGATTCTTCTTTTGCTGCCAGTAAATTTGTAGTTTACTGAACTGATATCCAGCTTAAGACTCACATGAAGACCAAGAATCAGGGAGTGATGTTTCTACTAAAGCTNGCCTAGCAAGCTTGGACGCTGGCAGCGAGGTCCTTAGGACATAAGTTTACTGAACTGATATCCAGCTTAAGACTCACATGAAGACCAAGAATCAGTGAGTGATGTTTCTACTAAAGCTAAAAAAAAAAAAGTCACCATGGCTACTACAATCCCTCAGCTTTCTCAGCTACTTCAAGACATTAATTCTGAAGGCTTTTTGGCTACGTTTGCACAAAATGTATGCTTCCATATTACTCTGTCATGTAAATTAGGTTATGCTGCAGCATTTGAGATCACCTGAAAGCATACATTACCTCTGGCTGGCATTCCAAGAAGACTCCCCAAAAAGGAAGGTGATAGTTTCTCTGATCACATTAAAGAAATCATAATTAAATATATTAAATAGAATAAAAATTACTAATAAAATACTATTTCTTCCCCTGCCAACTGAAGGTAAATACATAGATACCCCTTATACCTTCTGGTTCTTAGGCTGAATTCGTAAAAAAAAAATAATGCTGGTAGTAAATACAGTATTAGAAAGAGGCAAGCCAGAAGAAATTGTAAGGCTGGATAAAATGCTCTGGAAATGCACTTGAGTTATTTAGAAGATGAGGAAAGTATCAGGGGAATGATAAAAATTACATAGGGTTTGATACTCATTCTCACACAGAGCATGAGTAGAAGATATTTCTGCTCAGGACTCATGTCCTGACTGCTCTTTAGCACCTAGAAAGCACCTGTACAGCTTCATTACTTTGATCTGCACTGACCCAATGTTCCTGGGCTCAGGCCTGAGTACACTGAGTACAAGAGTTTAAGTAGAAAAGAGAAAACTTTGTTCAAGGATGCAAGTCACTTCAAAACTCTTTAGAGTGAAAGAACAGATAAGAGCATCCAGGGATCCAGTATGCTGGCAGCTTTAGCTGTGCACTGAATTCTCCTAAATAGAATTGTAAGAGAGCAGTTAGTTTATCCCTTTTTTTGGTTTGGTTTTGTTTGTTTCTGCTCTTTCTAGATATCAGATGTGACCCATAAACAATACTTAGCAAATCCAAAAGTTCAAAACATTTTGTCAGTCAAATGAAATAGGCTTGAATTTTAAGGAGAGCATGGGCAGCACACCCAGGCACAAGTGGCAGCTTTATACACAGCTGAGGTCTCTGCCTAGTACTCCCAACCAACTGGAATATTTGTGTGAATCTATCCATTCCTATTCCACCCTAACACAGCTTTATCCTCCTTCATTCATGGACTTCCTGACAATTTATTTTTCTTAGAAGTATTTCCATGTAGCATCTAAGCACTGGAAATGGAGATTACAAAGATAAGAGATGTGTTTAAAATTAGACTAAGCAGCTGTAATTCTGAATTAGCATTTCTGACTTGATTATAGTAAGCACTCAAGACTATTTGTGTAAGAACTAGAAATGAGCTCCCATGCTGCAATAAAAATACATGAATCTCTCTCATTTTGACCCCCATCAAAAAAAAGACTAAAAAAAACCAAGTTGTTCCTTTGTGATCCTGTAACTTCATTTTAAAGAGTCACCTGTGGATTTTAATTGCAAGAATTAAACTAATTGGCTTTCCTATATTTTACAAGAGAAAAAATTACTCTCCTACTTCCTAATTTCTTCTGCTAATGCTGATGAGTGATAGTCTAATTGTAATCAACAACAGGAAAAATAAATGACAACACCTTAAAGCCAAGCATAGCTATGTGCAAGCACTGCTGGCCCTAAAAGACAGAGGAATTTTTGGTCTTCCTCTGTGAAAAAAAAAAGCAGAAAAGAGGTGCTTAAAACACACATCCTTCCTAAATTGGATGTTTCTCACTTGAAATTTTAGTTAATAGTCAACTATTTCATACTTTTCCTTGAGAAGCTACCTGAACAGTCAACATTTGTAACCACCAGATAACCATTCATGAAAAGTTTTGATAAATTCTCTATCAAAATCAAGCACAGATGTTATAACTTGTTTTATTGAAACATTCTGGCATAATTTTTAAAAGTTATAAATTAGACTTTTTCTATTTTGGTAAAACCTCAAATAACCATTTTCCTCATAGGATTTTTTTTTTACACAGATGCAGGAAAAAACCCAACAAACCCAAAAAGTAATTGGCTGCAATATTCAAAGTTTCTTAATAAATATGGTGGCATATGTTACAGCAACTGCAGCTTTTGCTTCCAGGAGTGTGAGATCTAATCACCTCAATAGGAAATATAATAAAGATTTCTAACAAAAAATAAATCAGAGGTTGTATTACAAATCACTAGCCATAAACAAATTTCATCTCCATTCATTAGCCCCATCTTGCTCACAGATGTAATATTGCATCCAGTGGGGGATATGTGACAGTTCTGATATGAACTCAAATAAAGAATTAACCAGGGCTAACTTATATTTTATATCAGTAAAAGATCATCCAGTAAACATTCAAGGAAGGTAATATTTCATGGCAGAGGCCATCATACCTATTCTCTCTTTATTTACACAGGGGATGGACTAGATGCCCTTTAAAGGTCCCTTCCAACCCAAAATGTTCTAGGATTCTATGTTCATTCATTTAGTTAACACCATTTATTTTACAGAAATCTCCAAGCTGACTCAAAAGTTACAGAACAACTCAAGAGAAGATACGTTACTACACCAAGAAGCAAACAACAAAATGTCTTTCCAGAAGCAGGCAAGAAGCATAAAATATTTCATCAGATAAACATCTCTGCCTCTGATTATTTGAGAGAGTTAAAAATTGCAAATGGTTTTTATATCTCTTTTCATGAGGTTTTATTTATATTTGTTAATGTGGTTTCTCTAGAAAGGACACAACTGTTGTTACTAACATTACTATACTACAATAGAGATAAAACCATGCTTACTAAGATTTTGGAGTAGTATTTTACTCTATAATCTAACTTGAAAGTTATACCTCTAGGAAGAGGTCTTAGGGAGTTTCTTTTGATGTTTGAAAAGATTTAGAGAACTGATAAAAGCAGTTCTCAGCTCTGCACAAGATGGACGAAGTTTCTGCATTCAAAATCCAAGGAATAAAATATTTCCAATTGATCCATTTCTTAGAAGTAAAACTTAAGAGAACTTAGAGATTTGGCTGTCCCTGCTGTGCTGAATGGGCTGTATTGGAGAATTTCTATAAAGACAGATTCCATGGAATAATTAGAAGTGGCTCTTGTTAGTAAATAACAAGAGTATTAAAAATTCAGGTTGATTACTTGTAGAAAAGGGCAAACTGATTAATCCATTTAAAAGAAGCTTTAAGTAACTTAAAAGCTTAAGCCTTGTTTGCAGAAGTCACCTGGGCACCTTGGAAGTGTATTCAGAATCTAAGTTCCACTTCCATTCAAATTGTTTACTGTTCTAATACTCTTGCCCACTTTAAGTAGCATGTAACACATACTTGTTTTCGAAACATACTATATGTTTTTAAAACATACAAGTGCACAGGGGAAATAAATGTCACAATCACTGTAACACTAGTGACAACGGATTGGACTATCTGTAAAAATAGCTTTAAAATACTCTGAATACAGAGTTTATTTTGTCTAACTGCAAAAACTCTATTTTTCTTACCTCTCAAATGAAAACCCTGTGAGATGTTCTTACTGTTACAGGATTCAGTTTCACCTAACTGAATAATTCTCATTACTTTAAGAAGCCTGAAAACTTGGGCAGTCTCTGCAGCAATGTTGAAAATGTTTTTCTGCTGATCTCCATACTGGAATACTAATGCAAGTGGTGATGTGACTAAAAAGTGTAGCTAGCCAAAAAAATATTCCAAAGGAAAAAACCCCCACCAACCTTGCTATTAGAAAACACTGATTCAGCAGACCTAAAGCAGTTCAAAGAAAGGTGTTTTCTCAACACAGCCAATGAAAAACTATCGAAAAGCTTTTCTTCTGCCCCCTATTGAAGTCAAAATGCTTTGTCTGATGACAAGGTATGAAATTCGAAACAAAATATGTATATGAGGGTTTGCTGGGATGTGGTGCTATTCCTGCTTAGGGAAATAATAATTCATTTTGCTGGAAATTTTAAACCTCACCATCTTGTTACAGGCCAAAATAAAACACTATTCCTAAAGGCAAGGTTTTCCCATCACTTAAAAATTCTGCTTTTCAACCAACTGTACTAGTATGTGATTCTCACAGCAAGTTAATGTCATAGAGCAACAAAAATTCCAATCAACTTACGACCTAAGTATGCTACTGAATTACTATCAGGTTAATCTAGTTCTTTATTCCTGTAAGCCTGCTCTTCATATTTCCAACTATATATTGTATTATTCATTTCTGTATACTTGTCCTTCATACTTCCAATACCACTTGGTATTATATCCAAAACAAAAGTACGTCCTATGCTCTGTACTGCCTATGATTAAAGTTTGAAGACAAGAAATAGAACCTAGTTTTCCTTAGCCAAGCCTTGAAACATGCTATATTGAAAACAAAAGCCTATTCTGCTCTGAAATGTAATGAATTGTCTAACAGTGGTATTGTACACAACGAAAAAAATCATCTCCTACTGGCATGTTCAGAGAGCATGTCATACCTAGAAGGCATTGTCATAACTACTACAATTTGGCAACAAAACAGATTACAATAAATGCTGCTATTAGAAGTTAGAAGCCATACATAACAAGAAGAAAAACATTAAGGGATAATAAATTCCATACTTTTTGAAACAGTCAGTGTAAAAAACTGATAGTTGAGGGTGAAGATGTCTTGGCAACAGGAATAAATACAAGGGGTGGGGGCCTGGGGGTGGATTTGTGAGAACAAAAGAAATCTTAGCCCTCACACAGGGGTGCTACTGAACAGGGAGTGTGATGTACACTAACAGTGCAAAAGGGCACATACATTCAATAAGGAACTCTGCATTTGTAAAGAAGTGGGAAGGTTTGCTGGTACCTCACGAGAATGATTAATTACTTCTTCAGTCCATTACAAGTACAATGTAAAAACAATATTACTTTGCAATAAACAGTTTTGGTCAGCAGGACCTTAGATCACCAGAGAAGAGGGTTCTCACAGAGTTTCCAAGGAGATGGCTATCCCACTGGCAGGAATTTTTAGCAATTCTGAAAATACTAGGGAAATTACAGAAGCTTAAAAGAACACTAATGTAAGAGCTGGTGAGAGAGTGTTTATAGCTATAGGAAGGTTAGAACAATGGCAGCTCTGAGTAAAATAATAATTTAAGGGAAATGAAATAAGAATCAACTGATACATTAGAGCTACATAGCAAGCAATAGGAAGGAAAACTAATGAAAATTGACCTGCTAAAACAATCTAGTTTTATTCTTTGATTCTATTGATACTTCCAATTGGTAAAAATATCCATAAGGATGTGTAAACTTCCATGGCCCTGTGTGTAGTATTCTAGGACAGTCTGACACCAAAATAGCACCAGTTTAAAAGGTGAAGAACTGGTTAAACGACACCTCAAGAAGAAGAAAAAAAAACAGCTTCACAACACAATTTGNCCAAGTGATTTTCAGACTGTGCCTGAAAAGGTGAAGTCACTGTCACAAAAACCCCTTCTGAAGTATTTGTCAGTCTACACGACCAATTGTAACAAAATTTGCACAAGTTATAAACTGATAGAATCCTTCATAACAGACAAAAATTGGTTATAAAAAAGTAATCGGGGTGTTTGGTATATTTCACCTATGCTAGAAACAAAACAGTCTTTACAAATTTATAAAGCTACAATCAAGAGCACACATGCTAGTCTACAGAATGATGAACTGTTGTGGAAAGAGTCCTGCAAAGGGTGAGTGCATCCAGTGAGAGACGAGATTAAAATGCAGTGCTGTCGATGAAGGCTTGATATGTAAATGTGATGTGTAAACAGAAGAGTAACACTGGAGAGGTAATATTTAAAACCAGAAAACACCCCTGAGAAAAGGCCTTGGCATCCTGTATCCAGCTCACGTTTGCACAAAAATGCTGAAGAAGTGGATTTGGGGGAGAAAAAAAGCCACAGAAAGAGTTGTGAGGAAAATGCATGGAGTGACAAATTTAAAGAATTTTTTAGTTCACTTAGTTTTTTCAAATCAAAAAGTGATGAAATACTAGGTTACAGCAGAGAAATACCTCCACAGTAAGAAAACACTTTTGAGTTCTTCAGCACAGTGGAGAAAGGCACATCAGTAAGCAGTGATTGGAAGTTGAAGCCAAATAATAAGCAGCAGATTCTCCATCTTTTACTGTCTTCTGATCAAAATTCCCATTTTTTTTCTGGAAAATATGTTTCAGCCAAATGCAAGTTATTGCAGTCAAAAGGAACTGGATAAAATGCAACTGACTGTAATAGTCATGGGGTCAGAGCAGAAGATCTAATTGCTTTCTCTGGCTTTCAAGTCCCAGTCTGTGAGTACTCTTGGTTTTCAGTGGTTCAAAGGCATTTCAGTAGTACCATACACGCTCCACATCAATATTAAAAGAGCTTTCAGAAATCTGCATAAATTAGGGTTGTATTTCCATGTAAGGGCTCAAGTGACACTGGAGCTTTCCTGTGGAAGCTTTTGTCATCAACAGAGCCCATTAATGGAATTACAGCTCTCTGGTACAGAGCTGAGGTGGTGTTTCTGTAAACAATGATTTACACAAGTAAGTACAAAAGTTCATCCTTCAGGACAGTACTTTTTCTCCTCTACAAAGGAGTCTGTTTGACATGGAGTATAAAAAGCCTGATACAATACATAATATCAATCATAGACACTACAGGCAAAAAAGAAGGACCAAGCAGCACTGTAACAGCCACAAAGCCAGTGAGATCTGTTGTTTTCATCAGCAACATCATTTAAGACCACCTCTATTTATGTTACTTATCTACCTGGTCCTCCAAAACTCACAGCATTTGATACAATCCTGACAACTTCGTCAAATCAACTTTTCTCAGGGAGCACATGCAAATATAATGTATTACATGCCTGTGTGTATATTATTCAGGTTGGTAGAGTTTTGCTATAGTATCTGTTGCTGTGGTATCCATACATTGCTAAAATAGCACAGGTTTTGAAACACAGCCATCCTGATGAATGCTAAACAAACTTCTCATGCAGCAAACAGAGGCTTAAAAAGGCTAGAATTGTCTGAAGCACGCTAACAGTCAAATAAATGTTCTGCCACCACACAAATGCCGAAGAGAGAACTCCAAGCACCAACGGATGGAGCAGCACCTTAAGAAGAGAACAGGTATCACACACAACTGGTCAGACAGGAGGGAGTGCCTTCACCTCTCCAAGCTACAGAGGAGCAGGTGCCTGCCACCTTCTCCTCACACTGCACCCCACCATAAACATGTAGAAGTTACTTTCCCAAACCTTTGGTGTACTGACACTGCCTTAGCACACACACCCATGGTGCCAACTCCCAAAGAGGCAAGGCAGCCACAGAAGCCTGGCTCTCCACCACCACTACCATGCCTAAGCAAAACTTCTTCCACTCCAAAAGCCTCTCAACAAGACACTACAGCCGTCACCTTTCAGCCCACATCCTCCAGGCAGCTCCTGGCCATCCCCAGCACGCTCCACAGAAAGACAAAGCCACGTTATAAACTTTCACTCTTTGCCATCAGAGCAAATCCTTGGATGGGAGCTGGCACCTTTCCTGTTGGATTCTGGATGGGATACAGAGCGGGTGGTTCGAAAGGTCTCAGATCCTGGAAGAGGCCTTGAGGGAAGGAGGAATCTGTTTTCTGCTGCTGCCCCCTCCCCATCACCGCTCCCAGAGCCCCTTCCCCACCAGCTCCGGCTGAGACAACAGAGCAGCAGCAGCCACTGTAAATTACAGAGACACACAGCAGATGGATAAAAGGGAGGAAGGACCCTCTGATGCCTGAAGAACGGACAATAATTTAAAAAAAAAAATTAAAAAAAAAAAGAAAGACTTAAAATAATACAGAGCTATGTTTCACCTCCAAGTGATGCTAGGTGAATAGATGGATAAGTGAAACAACACACCTTTGACCCTTTCTTTTCTTCCTTAAATATAATCCCTCTCTTCCCATAATACACACACCACAAAATGACCATTAATTCAAATCCATTCTTTAAAGGAAGGAGGATTATCTCTGTCTGTGACCGACTGTGGCTCTTCCCCTCTGCCTCTTTCCCTGAGCAAGAATTAAAATTGCATTTAAAAAAAAAAAAAAAAGAGGGAAAAAAAAACCAACAACAACAAAAAAGAGGGCATGATAATTCTTTCTGGTGGGTGCAAAATGTGGGCACGGGGAGAAGGAGTCTGGGGGATGGGAAGGAGTGGAGAAAGGTGGCTAAGGAGAGAAGAAAGGAAAGGAGGACTAGGAAGCGCAAAGAAGGATGTGAGGAGAGAGAGATAAGGGAGAAGGAGGATCAGGAAAGAAGGATGAAAGGAAAGGAGAGGGGAGAGAAAGGATGAAAGGACGGAAGGGATGAAGGGGAAGAAAGGAGGATGCTTTGCCCTGGCCTCACCTCAGCTTGGTGGGTGGGGGTGGGAGAATCTCTCGCCGCCTCCTTCTCCTCCTCTTCCTCCCCAGCAGCGCCGGTAACTGAGGGGCTGGGTGTGCTGTGCGGCTCCGCTCCGCTCCCTCACACAGCGCCCGGCCCCTGCCGCCCTCCCTCTCCTGCTGCTGCCGGCCCGAGCCGCGCTCGCTGGGCACTGAGGGAACCCGGGAGCTGCCGCCGCGGCCGCCCTGGCCTCCCCGCGGCAGCCACTAGGGGAGGAGGCAGCGCGCCTGCGCCTCCGCTGCCGCCACGGGCCGCGGGGAGCTGCTTGCCTGCTTGTCCGCCGAGGGGGTGACGGGGCTGGGGAGGGTGACGGAGGGAAGGCCTTACCCCTGCCGGTTCCCTTTAAGCGGCTCCCCAGGCCGCCTGCGTGCGCAGTTGCTGTGAGTAGGGGAACGGCGTTACCGAGCGGGCGGGTGAGAGAAAGAGGGAGGGAAGAGGGAGGGGAGGGGGCGGCGCGGCAGGGGAGGCTTGGGGCTGGGGGTGTGAGGGGAGGGGGCTTGCAGGAGGCGCCTGAGGGGCCTGGAGAAAGGGAGTAGGTGGAGGGTGATGCTTGCCGTGCGGGCTAGGAAGAAAGCCCAGGGTGGTTGGGGGAGTACCCGCGGCAGGTGGAGAGCTGGAGTGAGGGCACCTCCGGCTAGGGCCTGGGATACCGCCGCAGTCCGGTGGGCTTGGGAGGCAGCACTGGGGAGGGGACGCAGGGCAGGGTGCGAGGTGGCCGTAGCATCTTCATCCTGTGCGGGTGGTAACGCAGATGGGTGGGGTGGGCTCCGTAGGAGCAGCCTGGCCGCTGAAGGACAGAGCTGGGAGCTGTGGCAGGAGAGGCTGGAGAACAAAAGAGCTGGAAGCGAGTTCAGGTGGATCTCTTGGCATAATCATCTTGCACTGCTGTAGGTGCTGCGGAGGAGAAGATAATTGCTCTGTGAGTGTGCGGTTAGGATCGACTGCGAGAACTTAGCTTGTCCTCTTCTCTTACACTAGGAAAACTTCACGTACGGCTTTTTTGTTACTTTGGTGTTGTACAGTCCTGTATACTCTGCATCAAATGTCAGATTTTGTCGTTCTCTGTGAAGAGTTATGGTTCTTTTTTTTCCTACTACCTTACACTTCTCTTTTTTCTGTTGCCTTAAGCTTCTCTTTTATCCTGTTGCTTCACTTCTATTCCTAATCTTACCAAGCTTAAGTTTGGATTTTTTTTTTTTTTTCACTTTGCTGCAGTGCTTTCCTCTGCTATTTCTTTTGGATGGAACATACTGCCACCATCCTGCTCTGGAATTGCTAAGCCTGGAGTCCCGTAAGCCTCAGTGGAGGAGGATCCCTATGGAGTAGGTGCTTGTCAAAGAGGTTTTGCCTTTTTGAAGCAGTGTGAATCCAACTGATGCATCCTTTTCACTTCTTATGGCATCCATCTGCTTCCCCAGCTTCTGTGTAAACTCACAGGCAACAAGAAGGGGAGGGGATGAGTCCTTCCATGCTTTTACCTTCTCTTGCTTGTTTTAGGCTTGGAGGGAACTTGCCAAAACAATTTTTCTGCCTCAGCCTGCAAGGGAATGATGTTAGTAGTGCAGTTATCTGTCAGGCCTCATGTAGAAGCAGTTGCTGCCAGTCTGTTTTCTTATTCCTCCCCCAGCCTGAGAAAAATACAGTCAGGATCTATATTCATTTTTACAATTAACAAACAAGGAAGGAGCTGAACTGGAGCCTTAATTCCCTTAATCAAAGCATGACAGCAGAGTCCAGGAGAGGAGAGTTTGAAGCAAGGAAAACAATTTCATAGGCTGGAACTCATTTAAATGTGAATTTAAATGTGATCAGATTTGTCATGGCACATACTTGGTCCAGCCATATAACAGATCTAAGTCACAGTCAGTAGTATACAGAAATACTTTGAAGTATTTTAACCTCACAGTATCATTTTGGACTGACAACATGGCCTATTCTGTTTGTGTAAACAGAGATCATGCTGTTTACCTGTCCTTTATGATGATGTGTAAATTATTGCTGTAAAGCAAACCAGGACTGTAATTTGTGTCTTTAATAGGCTTTCAGGTTGGATCAAATTACTTTTCTAGATACTGTTACTGTCTTTCCCATCCTATTGAATGGAGCCATGTGAAGTTAGGAAGCCTTTGCCTACAGAATTTCTGTTTCTTGCCTTCATTTCTATATTCCATATCTTTTGAATTGCTAGTTCTAGGTAGGGGTAGTGCCTGCCTTTGTTATAACTGGCTAGTCTGTTGTGAATATTAATAACAACAAGCAAGGTTCCCAAACAGAACAGTACATTACTTACTCCTTTACCTCAGTGCATTACATTACTAATTGAACGTCAGCTAAATGTTTCTCCAGGCATTTGGCTAAAATGAGCATGAGCAATAGTGTACATATAAGAAGCACATAGTAAATAAGCATGATTACGAAAAATGAGAGAACTTCTTTCCTTCACCAGTAACTAAGCTGCAAATAGATCTTTTGTAAATTCCAACCAAAGGACTCATTCAACTATCTGTGCTTGTTTCTGTTTAAAGTGTGTCAATTTAAGAAACAAATCAGATTACTTACCTAGTCCAGATTACTTTTATCTAAGACAGAAGACATGGATTGCCGGACTGTTGCTATGAGGTCTGCCAGAATGAGGTAAAGAAATCTGAAAATCTGGAAGAGCTGCGTGAACTTATTTTTTCATGCTACAGAAAGAGGTCTCCGTCTACTGTTCTGACATTTCTTTCTTTCCTTTATGCTATTAACCCATTTTTGAAACTACCCTTAATTTTTTATCACTGTTAACTATCTCAAAGAAAGAAATCCGAAGTTATTATCACTGTTTACTAAAAACTGAGATAAGCTGCTCTTTAAATGAATGTAGCTTTTACCAGCCAAGGGAGGCCAACTGACAGCTTCTATTACACACCTGCAACTACCATGGGATTTCCCACTGGTAACATTCAGCTATGTATAGAAAAGAGACATCACTAAACCATCAGAAAAATTGGCCACTTTGATTAGCAAGACAGACAAGAAGACTGTTTTGCTTCAGTGACACATGCATGGATGCTTTTTGTAAATACATACTGGTTTTTTTTAGTTCTGTGCAACTGTGGAACTGTCTGTCACAATGCAGAACCCAAATATGAAGTATAGACTGGAAAACGAGAATGATTAGAATAAGAACTACAGAAAAATAAAAAGCTGTCCATTTCTGTCAGTGAGCCTAGTCCCTGTTGGCCATTTAATCTTTACCTTTCCTTCACTGAAGATTTTCATGTTGATTCCTGCAATACATAGTTATTCAGAGGAGTAACTAGTCAGACACAAGTTGCATTCACTTTAGCTTTCACTGAGAGCAGTAAACTGAAGTAGAAAGGCAGTGTGCAGAATTTGAGGGAGGACACATGCTTGGAGACACATAAATGTTCATGAACAAAAGATCCTGGAAGAGTTGGGGTTCTTGAAGCAGCATCCCACAGCCTCAGCTCACCGTGTACCAGATGAATCTCTGATAGCACCTAGTCACCTCATGTAAGTGTAAAGGTGTAATAGTCCTTATCTATATAAAAGGCCATCAGGAAATGAGTGAGATCATTGCTGAAGGACATTCATTTGGGACCTAGATCTGTAGGGACAGTGTGATCAACCAGAAGGCAGATGTGAAGGAGAAACCATGGTGTCTCTTGAGCTCTGGAGATAATTTACGTTTATGTTGTGGACACTCCATGGTAGAAAGAGCATTTAGGTTCTTGAAGAACAGTATTCTTTGCTGCTTTTGAAGAACTCAAAGCTGTATGATCCCTGGGATAAAAAGTAAGGGAAATCAAGGAGTTTTTAAGCTTTTCTGCTGAAGGAACTCTGCGTTTGCATTTGTAGTTATATAGGCAACTTGTTGGTTCCAAGAGTATTGCATAGCAAATTTCAGCATATAGCAGTGCCACTTTTCATATACTGACCTATAGTTTACTGATGCCTGGACAAAGCTGAACTTATCTTTCTAAATCATCTATTGAATATATTTATTTTTTTAATTACAATATTAAATAGCAGGTACCTTGACATGATGTAATGTACTGGAAATCATTTTCTTCTGTATAGCATTTAAATCTGTAGCAATCAAGCCACAGTCTATTACCTGTCATTACAATAGCTGTGATGTATCCAGCAAATACAGGGGTTTTTGCATAAAATTAAATGTTACATGTGTTCTCTGACAAAGTTATTTTTGAGTAGTGGGGAAAATAATCTAGATTTTTTTATATTTTCCAGCATACAGAAAGTATTTATACTGAGGATACATCTAAAATTAATCTAATCTAAGCATATTTTGAAATATAATCACTATATTGTATCTTCAGCTTTTTTCTTTTTTAACAAAGCAATCAATTTGTCTTGTTTTTTCCTCACATTTGTTTTAACCACAGGGCATTTAGCTTTTGCTATAATGTATCTGTCATGTCATTTAGCTCTTCTTTTCCACTTCTTTCTATTTTCCCACCATCCAAATACTCTACAATATCAACTTCTTCAGTAAGAGCTAATATTTGACATGTTTTCAGTCTTAAAATCAGTTAGTTCTCTTCTTGAATTAATACAAAATATGATTTTATCTTTAGATCTAGTTCTTTCCAAATACCATAGCAGGAATAATCCCCTTTACCTCAGCATAAAGCCTCAGCATTATGTGCACATACACAAAAAAATCCCCACTACACCTTTTGCTCATCTTTTCTTTTGCAGAACTTTCTTCTCTGTGATTAGATATTGTTGCTAAAAAGTCTCAATTGTTTGCTTCAAGAATACGATTTTTTTTTTGAGTTCTTATTTCCTCTGTTATTATCTCAATACCTCTTTGTGTCTAGAGGGACTTCATTTCTTTCACCCTGTAATCCTCAACTCCTATTCTTGTTTGAGCAACATTTGTGCTTTATTCAAAAAGAGAATTGCTGAGACCAGGAACACTTAGGACTAGCAGGCTTTAATGGAAGGAATCAGTTAACTAGTGTCTAAGTGAGAGAAATTGAAGAGGATCTATATTCTCTTAGGCAACTCAAGCAGACTTTGAAAGCTTCAGGTGGAACTTAGAAATGCTTTAAGCTTCTTTTAGGCTCAGTTATTTTTAAAGACAAACCAACTAATAGGTTGGTTTTTTTACAATAGATAGGTGGCTGCCTATGCTGAAGGGAGATTGTCAGCATCTCTGAAAGATATTTCAGAGCCTTGTATTAATAAGACAATACCTTTTGGACTTGGTTTTCTGTATTTATATTATATGTATTTATTATGCATAAATATACAGGGATTGACTAAGGTCATTCACCATCCCTGAGAACATTTGGGCACCTTTTGGGTAGGTATTTGAGAGACTTGTATTTTGGTTTAGATTTGCCATTTTTTTTGCTTGAGCACTGAGTCACAAATATTTCTTGCTGTTTCTCCTCTGCAGTGAAACACTTCTGTGCTAGATATTAGCATGAACAGCAGCACAGTAAGCAACAGTAAAGCCTTCACAGTCTGCAGGTCATTTAAATTGGATGCTGTATGAAGACTCGTATGCAAGGTGGGTTCTCATACTAAGAGTTTCCTGACTGCCATGCCCTGTGCCACCTCTTTTGGCTGTTTTCTCTGGCTTAAAAGAACCTGCCAGTCAGATCAGCCAGGTACTTACCCTGACTTGTACCTCTGAAGTAACTGGGAGGCAATGAGCAGATGCCGTCTGTTATCAAATACAAAACCAAAAACCACAGGAGGTGTGCCTGTCCATGTTTTTATGTTGGACACACCTGCTCTTTGATATTGTTGGACTGATGCTGACTACTTTAATGACCACCATAGCAGACTCTTATAAGGCCTTTTTCCTAAATGATTACTTCTTGAAACCATAGGAATAAATTTTAAATTGTGTTAAAATTTCATTTTGAGCTTCACTTGATGCCACCTGTTAACAGGGTAAAGGTGTGTCTTTGTGGAAGTCATCTCTCATCCTTTAACTGAAAGAAGGGCACTGTGTGGTAGATTTATTGCACCTCCATATTTTGAAGGGGTGGTGGAGAAAGAACAGTATAGAAATCTTGCATATATTCAGAGAATGTGCTATAAACTTCAGAATATTCAATTCAAATGCCATAAAACCTCTCTCTTGCTTTTATAAAATGAACCATATTCTGTCTGGAGAATGGTAGCAGCTAGGGAAAAGATTGAGACTCAGGAAAATATAACTTCTCAGCTTTTCCTCAAACCTCCTTGAATAACTGACTTGAATTCTTTAAAGCTGCCTCAGTTTCTCTACATCTATATTGTCTTAATTATACATGTATCAGAAAAATTATTTCCTTATCTTTCCTAAAAGATACACAAGATCTCCTACAAAACCCTTGATCAAATAAGCAGCTCTTAATTGGGGAGTGCTGCTTTTCATGTTGACCACCACCTTCTAGCTGTTTCCCATCTGTTGTTTGTAAACACTTCATGTCTTTTGCTGCTGATGTTGTTAGCTCCTTGGAAAAACAAGTTCTATTTTCTTATGTTTGCACACAGCATCAAAACAACAGGAAATCTGTCCATGACTGTGAAGCCTACACAATGCCAGAAGAGAGGGGTTGTTTGTTGGTATTTTTCTTGCTGGAGATCTCAATTAGTGAAACTTACCAAAGATAAACAATTATTTTGCAAACTGTAAGACAATGTAGTTCATATGTCCACAGAGTATATGTTCAGGTAGTGTCGTCTGTGAGGGAGAACAAGCCAAGCAAGTGAGAGACCAAAGTAGAGAGCTGGGCTGAGTGTGTGGGAGAAGGGACAGGAAGAGGTATAGTTACAAGGCAGAAAGTGCACAGATTAATATCTGCAGTATGTATTTTTGGCTCATGCCAAAAAGTTGTCTTCTGGAACTGCTCTGTCCCTAGAACTCTTTTTTTTTTTCCCTAACCAAAGAAGGGCTTAGGGAGAAGGATTAATATCCAGATCCTAATAACTGTCACAGAGTAAGGATTACTCTCCACAGAATTTTCAGTTTGTGGAACAGAAAGGTTTTCTGTGCATCCATGGCTCCAAATGCAATTCAGTAACTATTCCTCTGTTGCGGAAAACATCCAAAGGATTTGCTTCACTTCAGGGAAATTACTCTCCTCAACCTTCTGCTTTTTCCATTATTACATCCTGTCATGCTTTCTATACATATGAGGTGGGATGGAAAGCTGTCTGCTACTTGCTCATCCATGTGAAAATTGCTGGATGCCTCCACTGAATCATAATACTTTCTTGCAGTGTCATTTACAAGTTTGGGGCTAAATTTTTATTCTTCCTCAGGCCTTATTTTACAAACTTCTGCTATCTTTAATAGACTTTTAGTAGACAAATTATGACAAGGAATATCTGTATGTGACATTGCATCTTGGTAACGTAGAGGTAACTAGCTGTAGAACTTTTGGTCTTCAAGAAAAAGAAACTTCTTTTCCTTTCCTTTCTGGTTTGCACTACGTTAGAGTGTCTGTATTTAATTAAGGGTTAGAAGAGATACTTGTGATATATTACTTGCTAAATATTTTGTATCAGAAGAAAAGCAATCGCTTAACTATATTTTCTATCTTGTGGGCACAGAGGCATGGTGGGATAGAATCAAGATTTGTTTTAGACACAAGAATGTTTACAGAAATTATCTCCCTCATCTTGAAGTATGTGATATTTCTAATTTCTCTTTTTTTTTTCTGTTGACAGAAGCTCAGGAGGATGCATCTTCCCATTAACATCTGTAGAGTTGCACAAAGACTTAACTAAAACATGGCCTGAAGAAAGTTAATGAAGTCATTAGTAGTCTGCGTCACAAATTAAAAGACTGGATGATTTTAGTCTTTTCCTTCAGGCCTTGGTGAATCATGAAAATAACAGAAAGTTGTGGGTTTTTTTTAAGAAGGAGAAGCTGTAAGTAAAAAAGAGGAGAAAAATCAAGAGGAAAATTAAATAACAGAAAGCTAATTACAAGCGCTACTGCTCATGATGACCAGGCTGTTGTAAGCTGATTTGGGTTTCTTTGCATCTTAATGGACATTTTGACCTAATTTCTTGTTAATTAACTTTTTTAGAAAGGTCAAACCTTTTTTTTTCTGCTAAAGATTATGTACTTCAACTAAGAAATCTTTTATCATCTACAGTAGCAATACATCAACATAAAATTCAGAGGGGTTTTGATTATGAACAAATTAATAAATCAAGAGCAATAAGCCCGGAGTATTTCACACCCCTTTGCCCCATCCTCACTTTTTATAGATAGTTAAAGAATGATATAAAGAATTTCTTTTTGTGTTTGTCTGTTTGTCAGGACCAGTGTGAATAATCACATAGGCTTATGAAGGCTGACAGTTATCTAGCAGCAGGCTCATCCACCTCCAGTTTGGAGATGGATGTAGTTTCAAATAGAAAGAAAATGACATTCTGAAAATCCACATGGACTTGTTAATTGTGAGAGAAGCATGAGAAGTGTGAGAAGAATGCTCCATGTAAAATGAGCATGACATATTTAGATAAAAATCTTGATTTCTGCATCAGAAATGCTGGGCACATTCAAACTGAATTATTCAGCTTATTGCTTCTGAAAATGGTTGCACCTCTTGATCGATAAGGTCAAGAGTTATATAAGGCTTTACATGCCTTACATAAAGCAGACCTCAGATGGGAATGACACTGCAGGAGTATTTGTATTTTCAAAGCTTTCCTTATGTTTGAATGACAACTGAATGAACCATCCCTTTAAAACAAAAAGAAAGAAAAAAATAAATGCTTTTTTATTCAAATAATGAACCTGCTTAGAAAAACTGAAGGAATGTCTAGCAAACTATAATGATAACAGGACTTGCGGTAATACATTGTGGGAGGAAGAAACCTACCTCTATCCTGTTTTGGAAATTTCTCTGGCAGGGTACTAAGATTCATGATTAAAGGTTTAGAGAACCTCCCCTATGAGGATAGGCTGAGAGAGTTGGGGTTGTTCAGCCTAGAAGGGGAGAAACTTTTTAGCTGGTCAGATTGTAATAGGACAAGGGGGGATGGTTATAAACTGAAGGAGGGGAAATTTAGATTGGAGATTAAAAGGAAGTTCTTTACCCAGAGGGTGGTTAGGCACTGGAACAGGTTGCCCAGAGAGGTTGTGGATGCCTCATCCCTGGCAGTGTTCAAGGCCAGGCTGGATGTGGCCCTGGGCAACCTGATCTAGTGATTGGCATCCCTGCCCACGATGGAGGGGTTGGAACTAGATGATCTTTAAGGTCCCTTCCAACCTGGCCATTCTATGATGATTCTATGATTTCTTCATGCAAACTACATAAAATACTTTGCAAAATCTGAGTACTATCCGTAACACAATTCTGGCAAATTAAATCAAAACAGGTTGCTATGACAGTTCCTACAAATATTTCTATTTTAGCTTTGTTTTGTATTATAAATATGTCAAGATGAAGCCATTCGTGTCCAAACTGAAATTTTTCCACTTGGGAAAATTTTCCAGGCATTTTTTTCATGCCCTAATTTTCAGTATTCGTCAAAGTCAAGATGAAGACTGATTTCAAGTGCTCTAACTTATATCTGCATAATCATAAACCCATGAGAACATAGCTTTAGCCTTATAAATGAGTAATGTCATTAGATACAGCATTGTTTAATTGACTTTGTTTACTGTTCTGTATAGCAAGCAACAGAAAAATAAATGACATTTACATTGGCTAAACCATTCCTAGTGGTTTCTGAAATGAAAGTCAATGGAATAGATATGAGCCCTTGTTAGATAATGTTGACATTTCTTGGGTTTGTTCCTGTAGGACAATGAATTGCATCTAGTCCTTTATAAATAAAAAGCAGGTGAACTCTCAAGGGTTCAGACATAAAAGTAGCACAGATTTATTGTACAGACGCCATTGGTGAAATCTTACATAAGGAACTCATTATATTGGTGCTGATGTGTCACTGTGTTAAGACAACAGAGCAAATGAAAGAAAAAAGGTATCTTTTTATGTCCGTGCATTTACAACAGGATAAAGTTGCCTCGAGTTTTTATGGGGGAACAGTATTTACCAAATTGCTGAGTGAGTCTTCATATTTAGAAGTATAGAAACCTGAATATTTTCAGGTTTTAGATTATTTTAACACCAGCCCATAAGAACTATAGGTTGGAGTAGGAGTTGCCAAGGAGAGAATTCACCCATGTGTGGTGATAAAGTTGATAAATTACATTTAAACTTATTTCTTTAATTAAAATTCATAGATATACCTTCCTATACCCATGGGTTAATCATGAGATTCAATGTAAAGAGGTTTATTGTATGTCCTAAGACTGGCACACAACTCTGTTGGCTTATGCTACAGTCTTATCAAGCTGTGATCCAAGAACTACAACATGGCAGCGGTATATGCTTGAGTTCTCTCAAGAAATCAGAAGTCATTTGATTAATGGCAGCTTATTTATGGTGTTCTGAAATTGCTAAGAAGGAAGAGGGAATGTCCCAATGCAAGGAACAAGATAGCCAGAGAAAAAGAGCACAGAGACGGGCAAAGGGTGTAAAAAGCAGATAGAAAAGAGCTTATTTAAGATTGATGAGATGAACAACTGCAGGAGACGTTGTTACCTGCATTTTTTCAGCATATTGTGCTTGAAGGGATAGAGCACAGACTTTTCTCTTGGTTTTTTTTTCTCCCCCAAGCTGTGGAGTTGTCTCAGAGATGTTAAGCAGTTGGGAGTGGAAGAGAAAGATGGTTATAACTATATAAGTTTATATGAGGTGTTATGTAGTCCTATGAAATACAATTCTTATCATAAAATGTTAGAGAAACTCCTGATTTACATGTTTTATATCCAAACTCAAGATAACTTTACTCCTCCACACACGTGCTGACATTAGTAGACTTGCAAGGAGCAAGATACATTTATGCTTTTATTTTAATGTTTCAATGTTTTTGTCCTGCTATCAGCTTATAAATGCATATGGTTTGAAAGAGCTTGGAGCAACAGGGAGTAAAATGGAGAGTGCTCCTGGGAAATTGGTTATTTGTGTACAGCTGCTGAGAAAACAAGTGCTTTTTATGAAGGCTCTGACTCTCTTAAAGGACATTTGGCTCGAGGACAACATACTTGTTGGCACACACATTTATGTGTGTCCATTACTACACTACTTTATACCATACACAGAAAACCAGCACATATCAGATGCTTTTTATTTATCTTTGCTTTATGTGTCAGCATGTATTTGGAATGTAGAGATGAATTGATTCTGTGCATGTGTATGCCCAAAGAAGACTTTTATTATCAGTTAGGGCCATAATATATTCAGTCAGCTTCTAGACAGGGAAAAACTGTGTAATACTGGGAGTCAGCATGTATAACCCAACTTTTTTAAAGGTTCAACAGGTGTGACTTTATAAGTAGTAAGATTATCTGTAGTTGCTACATCAGCTATGAACACATTTGAGGGAGCACAAGGATAGAAATATACTCATTGTAAGAGCAAATGACAAAAATGTTCAAGATGATATGGAGGGGAAAAAAAAAAATCAAAAGCAAGCTTGCCATTTACCATTTCACCAACTGAATTTCTGAAAGTCAATGGCCAGTGTGGCCATCCCAGGAGGGGTACTCAAGCTGTACATTACTGATAGTTCCTAAATCTGTCCATTATTTGGCTCTACAAATTGATTTAAGAAAGAGACGTGGAAACAGTCATAAATATGAGCATTATTTAAGAGTAAATGTGGGTGTGGTGCCTTGACCCATTTCGAATATTCAGAAGTATGCTGCATTAGAGTAATGAATGTATATTTTCATTATTTATTGAGTGGTCAGAAATATCTTAAGAGCCTTTTAGGTAGTGTATAATAACATCCCTTTCCAAAAGTGGGTCAAGGCTTACACATCCTGCTTTTACAACATGGGTTCCTCTTAAAATATAAAACATCCCAACTGTACTGAAGGAGGTAACACAATGAATGGTCCAAAACCTTTATGTCTTAAGCGAGTATCTCCTTTAACCTTGATATGCCTAAACCTGGAGCGATAGCCATAGGATGTGGTCTAGTATCTTGAGCTCTTCTTGTCTTCAGTGCTGCAAAAGTATGACCCTGATCTACACTGACTCCTTGGTCTGTCTCTGGATGAAACTCCCTCTATTACATTATAAGAACACCAGGGAGCCTGTGATGACAGGAGGGAGAGGCTGCCAGGTTACTGCCCACAACACAAGATTGTGTGAGAGTAGAAGAGTAGCACAATCTCCGTTTGACATAATGAAGCACCTCCTGCTAATAACAGCAGGGAAAAGGGAAGGAGGGAGCAAAGGTTGGTATCACAAGATCCTCCATTTGTTCAGTTGAGACCTTCATTGTTATACATTTTATTAGGAGCAGGGAGTTCTAAAGATGTAAATTATGAGGCAGTTCATTGAGTTATAGCTGCGTGGACATCAGATCTAAGCTGCAACTGTAAAAGATACAGAGCAAATAAGCTTTAATACTATTGTATTAAGCATCTTACCTCTCCCTCTCAGAGTTTTTTGTAATGTTACTTCCAAACAGTATATTTCAGGAAGAATGTTTTCTTAATAAGCAAACATTTAGGTATTCCAATGTGTTCTAATACACCGAGGACTTCTATTTTGTAACAATTTTTCTTTATAAGGTGAAAGAGGATGTCTCTTGAAAAATTGCCTAATCTCTCTCTCTCATCTCCAGATTCTCTCTGAAAACTGGATCATTATAAATTATAATGAAACTCAAAAAGTCGACCAGAAGAGTAATTGAAAGAACATTTGGCATCTTCAAAATGAAATTTAGATGCTTAGATAAATGCGGTGAAACAGAACTCAACTGCCCTTCAAGAAAGTTCAGAGTAGTCCAGGAAGGTGTATGTTATGTAACACAGCCATTAAATATGGCTCGTCTGTGAAGATGAAAAGGAAGCAATTTAAGGAGTCAATCCAAATTACTGAAGGAAATTACCTTAATGATGTAAACTTGGAAAATGATGTCATGATAGGACAGAAGAAATTAAAAATACGGTGCCAGCTCTCTGGAACCAAAGTGTAAGCTGGAGTAAAACTGAAGCCTTTATTCTGCAGTGATGCAGTAGTAATAGAGTGCTTCGATGTGGGACTGCAGCACAGGAGGGGAGGTGCTGCTTCTGGCTCTTGAGCAGACCTCCCATGTGTTGGCTCATATGAGCCTCCTGAGCCTCCTGTGCCTTTACATTTCATCCTAGAACCATTTTAATGTCAATAAAATGGAAATTAGAAATACCATCTTTCCAGTACTAAAGGAAACCAGACCAGTAGACTATAGTTTCAAGCAGTAAATGAATTCCAAGGTCTTTACTTCTCATGCCAAACAGCAGGACTGAGGGTTGCAGTCTACTCAGTGAATAAGAAGGCTCTAGCAAACCTACAAAATTAGGTTCCTGCCTTTATTTTTTATTTTTCCTATGAAAGCCCCCAAATTATGCATTTCTGTGTGTATGCCCAGGTCCAGCTACAGCAGGACAGGAATTTCTGACAGCTATGACAGCATTTCTAGCTTTGTGCCCGCTCCTTGAAGTGGGAACTGTGAGTTTGAAATCCCTCAGGCAGACTGGCTTCCAATCCAGATCTTCTTCCCAGGCTCTTAAACAACAGGTTGGCTTGGCTCTAACCTTTTACTGGGCTCTGACTGATTGCTGCTTTTTGTCCTACTCATTGTGCTGGAAGGAACATATCCATCAGCTCAGGTTCCTCAGCTGGTGATTCCAAGGTACATTTTTGAATTGCATGTAGCCTTGGGCTGCAGTGATGCAATCAAGATGATCATCCTTTGTGCAGCATAGGAGGCATTTAGGTGGTTAGTTAAGTTCTCTGCAGGGAGAATTTATATACTTTTACCTTCTTAGGAACCAAAGTAGCTAGGCTAAAGCAGTATACCTCTGTAGGAACTGGATCTTACAATCAAGTTAACAGGGACCCAAATTCTTTATCATCTCTTCTCTTGCCAAATTCTTCATGGTCCTATAGGGATAAGCACCCTTTCCCAGACAAAAACCTGTACCAATGTGGATGGGGGACATAATGTTTTTGCACCGCAAATTTAAATAGAAGGTAGAAAATATTTTCAACTATAGACTTTTCTACATTTGTTAAAAGAATCTCAAAATTATTCAATTATGAGAGACTCTTAAGATAGGCAAAGTATTGCAGCTTTTCTAGGAAAAGGCATGTTAAAAGAACCACAATATTCATCTATTTATGCATAAAGTGTAATAAGATCTTCAATGACTAATACTAAAAGACTTCTCTTTCTGTGGATTTCTGTCCTGTATTTTCTATATGTGCTTTTCAAAATCTCAAAGTATCCTTAGCTTTTATTGTTTCCAGGTTTTTCACCCCCTCATTGCAAGAAATGATACATGATACATAAAGCTTTGCTTTATGCCAATTGTCCTGCTAATACAACATATGCTGTGAGACTAGCTGGCTATTGGCAAACAGCAGAGGTAAATGTCAAGCTCTTGCCTGTCCCCTACTATGAGGACAGCACAAAACTATTTTTCTGTAAACAGCTCAGTGTAACTATAGTCCAACAATTCAGTTTTGCTTATATAATTTACAGTAGTGCAGAAAGTAAACAGCAATAAGATGGTCAGACACATATACAGAAATAAGGAAGTACTCTGCATCAGAAATTTAATTTTTTTTGCTTTAATTAAGTTGTCCCAACTTAATCCAAGCAAAGTTGCACAAGAACTGTTGAACAGTCTTCAGAACTAATGTGTTTTTTTTCCTCTTACTTATTTCTTACTAATGAGAAACAAAGGGGCCAACTCATCAGATGGGAGAAAGCTGTGATACTCCATTCAACTAAAAACAGAGCAATTTGTACCAGATTTATATCTGGCACTTGTTAGTTCTGCTCTGCTTCTATGCCTCCAGGTTTGAAAGAAAAAGAAATCCTCCTCTGATTTTCTCAAAACTATCTTGTTAGGGATCAATTTGACCTCCTTCTCCACTATTCACATTTTGGAGTTTTTAGCCAAATCAGGACCATCAGCACAGTGAGAGGATTATGGAATTATGGGGGAGTTGTGCTCAGACATTCTGGGGCCTCGTGCACAGCTGTGGGATGAGCAGGGACATATGTTACTTCAGGATTAATCATGGTTCATAAACCTGGGGCAGAAAAATACATTGGAGATGTTTGTTGTTGGAATAAAAAAGAATGAGGAATGTTCTTTCTCCTGTGGACTGGATGGGCTGTATGGGACATTCAGAATGAGCGTGGCTGTTGAGCAGCTAGTGACATGACATGAAAAGAGCTTTTACAGGGGCACAAAAGCAATACTGTTTACTTTATCTTTAAAGTAAAAGTAATCTTTACTGCTGATTAAAGTCTGAAAGTATCTACAAAATTAGGCACATTTTAAACAAAAGGCTTCACAAGACGTCACAAGGAAGAAAAACAAGTTACAGGGTGCAAGGCACAGCTTTCCTCCAAGGTACTGATGTTTAATCAATCTGGTATTACTGTCCCTCTCTCATAGTGACTGCAGTGTCATCTGAGTTTTGGACTTACTGCACTGTGCCAAACAGTTGCCATAATCCAACTGTTTATCACTTTCTTATGCTCAGCTATCCATGATGGATGGGGCTCTGAGCAACCTGATCTAGTGTGAGGTGTCCCTGCCCATGGCAGGGGGGTTGGAACTAGATGAGCTTTAAGGTCCCTTCCAACCCTGACAATTCTATGATTCTATGATAAATAGAATCTTGAGCAGACAAAAGGTTTTTAACAGATACTTCCTTCCAATGAAAGATAGGTTCATCCTGAAGGACTCACCATGCTCTCCAAACATGAAAAACCAAACAAAAGGAAGACCAGACATTAACAAAATTGAGAAAGCCGTAGGAAAAACAATCAATGATATACTGTTAAAGAAAATCACTCTGTGGAAAGGAGTTAGTACAGCAAAAATCAGTCATAGTCTTAAACAGGGTAGTACATAACAGATATGGAGATCTGGAGAAACTCTGGAGAGAGGTTTACTCAGTATTAAATGATGATGAAACATCTGTACATTCCATCCATCACTGGTGATGTGAAAGAACATTTGATTTGGCAAATTATACAGAGCTTTTACAAAGAAAAGAAAAGGAACAGGTTCTACAACCTTGAAAATACTCAATTTTTCTTCTGTGTACACAAAACCAAAATTATATGCAGGGTTTTTTGTATTCTAGGCTGTTTCTGAACAGCTAGACATTAAAAATGTCTGTTGTTTTCTCCCAGAATGAATAGTTTTCAAATATATCAAGATGTGTTATGTTTTTTTTTTAATTGTTTAGTTAAAGCTGCAAATTCAGATCCCTACATAAAAAGGTCTTCAGATCAACATTGTGAAATTTGAACCTCTTCTTACAGTTGTAGACTCAACTTCTATCCTAAACTATTTTTCTTTGTAATTCATGTGGAACCATCCATAATACTGACTCTCAGTGAAGTCTTTTCTGTCCTAATCTATTTCATATTGCTCTATTCATGTTTTGTTTTTTTTAACTTTTAATTAAGTCTTTTTTTGAAAGCATTTTTCTGTAATAGTTTTCCACCAAAGCAATTCAGTTATGATTTCCCTTCCCTGGAAGTGTTCACAGCTACGTTAGATTGGGCTTTGAGCAACCTGATCTAGTGGAAAGTGTCCCTGCCCATGGCAGGGGGATTGGAACTAGATGATGTTTAAGGTCCCTTCCAACCCAAACCATTCTTTGATTCTATTCTATGATCTGGCAGCAGATCCTCCATTAGAACAGGCAGCTACAAAGCACCACCTCATGTTGTAAGTTTTCAGTCTCATTCAGTTCATTCCCTGAATTTTAAGTTGTCCAACAGCCAAATCTTTGAACATTAACCCAAAGGTAGTCCTAACCCAAGTATTGCTTTCCTTGGTCCAATCTGCAAAGTACTGTTCAGATCCAAGAGGAAAATACTGAGCGGTGCAAATTACAGTGTGACATTTCTTCCTGCATATGTCCTTGCCCTCTAAGGAGTGAGCTAAAACAAATAAGTTGGATTTTCTTCTGTTCTAGGATGGCTTCAGTCAAATGAGCTTGCATTTGCTTTGGATGCACACAGGGACAGCACCACAATCCTGTCCTATGTGTTTATGTCCTAAGAAGCTCATAACTTCACCATGAAGGTTTTTACTAGATGGCTAAGTAATGGAAAGCTCATCCCATGCTTCCCTAAAGAGTAACTTCGAGGTTGAAAGTCTGATTATTCTTTGCTCAATCTGATATGAAGCTGGCTTGCTTCAGATTGGTTTTTGATCTGAATAAAGGCTGTGATACAAGAACAATGTTGTAACAAAGGCATTTTGGGGGGAGTGTCAGAAGAGCATCACCTCCAAAGAATTGCCAGTAATTTGTTCCACTTCTGCAGTGTGCAAGGTTCATAACAAAAGTTACTTTGAGAACTTGAATCAGGTCGCAACATTTCCAGAATGCATGGCTAAGCAAGTCATTCACTCAAGCCATCAACAAAATGTTTCTAATTACAGCCCTGACTAATTACATTACTGTATACCTTTTAAGTAATGATTTTAAAATGACAGCACTTGGCTCAAAATTGATTCTTTATTTTTAGGCAATTCTTCCTATCAGCTTGAGCCAACTTAATCAGATGATAAATTTTCACATAGAATTGCTGATTATAGTCCCAAACTTGCAAAGTGCTGCAGGATCAGAGAAGGATCGGGGCGGGGAGGGGGAGGGGATTAAAACAAAAAAGAAAAGAAGCAGCTCATTTCATTGTATAATTCAGCTAGGAATAATTAGTGCAGTTATTTTATATGATGTCCTAAGGATATACTGACACTTTATGTCCTTTTTGTGATATCAGGAAAGGAAAGTGCAGAGCCTAATTGAAAATAGGCCAGAAATTTGAGGTCATTGCTCCCCACCAGCATTTTTGCCACTGAATGTGACATTCCCATAGAGCTAGGAAGTCCTGAGCTGGCAGAAAAACTCTTATTCTACAGTTGGGGAGCACAGGAGACAAATCTAAGGCTGTGCTATTATCTTTTGTTTCTTAAGTAGTCAATTTGGCTATGATGGCATGAGGAAGCTAACCACCATTCCTGAAGCCTACAACAGCTTTGCAGTGTCCAGGTCCTATGCCCAGTAGTGGGTACAGAGCTACAATGGCTTTGGATAGTGACCTGTGAGAGCAAATCCTGACTCAACCAATGAAATATATATGTGTGTTACTCCACCCTTTCTTTTAATCTGGCTGCAGTAGACACTTAGATAGTTGACTGCTTCTTGGTGGATGTTTTCTTTTCTCTCCTACATGCATCTTCCAACAGCAGCCATGTACAATATGCCTCACATAATTGTAAAAAAAGTAATTGCACACTTGTGCCCAAGAGGGCTTGGCTTTGAAAGCTATTTAGAGCATACCAAGAGGTGAATTTTACTGTCCAAAGCTTCTCCAGCTTTTTTCAAACCTTTGAGCTAACCTTAACTAAATTTTCAGATGTTGTCTTGCTAAAGATTTAAACTAATGGGTATAAGATAAGATTACTTTAAGGATTACATTATCTTTTGCCAACATTCTTGGCAAAATTTATGTTCTTGTTGATAGTTAGACATTAAACAACCTTTAAGTGTTTCCACTTGGCTATATAAATACAACTATTTCATTCATGTGGATATTTCCGTTCAGTATATTAGTTGTGAGATACCTGATCTCAGGTTAAATCTGGAAAAGACAGGAAAGGTAGGTGATTTACATCCCTTAATGGCATTTGAGTTGGACTATAAATAAAAAGTCTATACTAAGGTCCAAAATTTTTGTGACAGGTATTACACAAACACTAGACAGAGACATCATTTCCCAGCAGACCTTACAGATTAAGACACAAACACATGGAACAGGACATAAAGACTGAATTTGCACATAAATGAACATAGCAAAGAAGTATTACAAGATTTTCTCTTCCATTTATGTTTCTGATTATAAGGAATGTTTCCTATTGAATCTTTTTCATGAAAACAAAAAGAAGATGGAACATGTCAACCAAAATACATGCATGCTGTTTGAAAAAAGGAAAAAGCTAGAAAAATAATTTTTAAATGAAAATAATGCTTCAAAAATCAATTTCTTTATAATAAAAAAATGGAGCTTAAGAAACGATTTGAATTACTTTGTTTAGGGTCAAGCCAATAGTTTTTCAATTCAAAATAATTTCATCTTTCCTTTCATATTTGCCAGACTGGCTAGAAATGAAAGTAAAATGAGTTATGAAAAGAAAAATTGATTTTTGGTTTCCATTTAAGTCTGCAGACAATAAGGAAAGTGAAATCAAGTATTCACACATTTCTAGTATTTTTGTTGTTGCTAATGCAAGGATGGAGGTTGAAAGTAAACAAGAAGAAAAAAGGAAGACGTGAGTAGGTTACATGAGAGGTATGAGCTGTGAATCAGGATTTGAAGAAAGATAAGGTGTTGGAGGTTTGGATTTTAGTATGGAGCTTTTCCTGTGCTTGAACAGTAGTACAAGGGGAAGTGTGGATATAGAGGATAGATTGAGAGCTGGACAGTAAAGTCTGTGAATATTGGGAAAGGTCAGTACCCTAAGAGGTTAATGGGTCAAACACGCTGGAGCTGGGTAGCAAAGTGGTTTGCCTTTAAAGATTTAAAGAGATAGACATGGAAATGAAGCTTGCATTGGAGTTTTTTCTAATATTTGCCAAGCACCCCCATAAAGAAAATGAAAAAAAAACCCAAAATATCATGGATTTAAATCTGCCTTCACTTTTTCCTCACTTACTCCAGTTTTACAGCCCCACGCCCTATTGGCTTTAGGCTACCCAGGTTGGTATATAAGGTGTATGGTATCAACAGGCTTTTCAAAATTCTTACTTGCCAGAGGGGAGAAAGCTTTAAAAAAAAATTATTTCCAGGAGTGTTTCTATGGTGCTGGAAATGCAGAGTGTAATCTGTCATTTCCCATTGGCACCAAGGTCACACCTGCCTGGCAAAGAGCCCAGAGAGACTATTTTACCTCACGTATTTTAGCTGTTAAGAGTAAAACCTTGTTTTGCTATTGTGTTGACAAAGATTATAGTGTTTAAAAAACATGTTCACCCCCAGATAATTTATTTGTCTTTATTACAGTAAATTTATATATTGACCTTTACTACAGTATCATCTAAAAATATGTTTAGTACCCACATTGTGTCATGCAGGGCTCTGCATGGCTAGGAAAGAAGAATGCAGTCTAGGTATTATAGTATAAAGAAACAATATATTTATATATGTATGTAATTTAGAATTTTATATAACACTGAATTATGTAGGTATGAAGAAAGAGTTTTTTTTCTGAGATCCCATTGACTGTAACACTTGGAAAATGCTTTGTTAGGATTTTATTTATTCCCCTTTCATGAAGATGTTTTCCCCTTAATTTTTTTTTTCAAATTTCTTAGAAATTTTCTACCTATTACACATCTTAACTTTTGTGTTTTGTTGGGGTTTTTTTTATATATATTTTTTTCACATTTGGAAGGGTATCATAATACTATAGTAGCCATGCTACTTTCATTGGCCCTTTCAATGGAGAAAAATATAGTCAGACTTACTTAATGAATAGATGTAGAAGAAAAAGATTAAGTACTATTTCTCAGAAGGACATATAAAAAGTGAGCCTGTATACATAGGCTCAAGTCATATATAACTGACTTGATGCATTTTTTTTTTTTTTGAGTATTTGCAGGAAAATGGATCCCAGCCCATTAAAACTAAAATTTCCAGAAAGAGAGGCACTTTAATGTATCATCTGTCAAGGTAAGGGCACTAAGAACCACTAGCTGACTGATAGGATGTGTTTTCACTTTTTTACTTGCTTTTACAAGGCAGAAAGTGTGGAGCTGAACAGCTGGTAACATTTGCTAAAAGATTATAGTGCTGAGATTCTGATTTAAGTTTGACTTCTTGGCTGTAAACACATGAACAACACATGAAAGGTTCCTATCCCTTAACATATTTTCACTTGAGAAGCCAATTACTTCAACTCTATCCTGTATAGAAACTGTATAGAATTAAAAATCAAAGTGGTCTCCAACTAAAAAAAAAACCCCATATATTTCCTATAAAAGGAAGTCATGCAAGAGGCATGAAGCTCTCTTTAGGGTAGCTGCTACCACCTTCTGTAAGACTGTTGAAACACATGTAAATGAGAAGAAAGGTTAAAAAAAATACACATATATTTGGCAATGTAGTAAGATTCTTCCCTGAGTTGTCTCCTTTAGGCTTAGAGCTGCAAAAGCCTTTCCTTATCTACATGACAGGGTAACCAAGTCAAAATATCTCTGATTACTCTGCTATGTGATGTAGCTTGGAAATATTTTAGAAATGATGTGAAACTAGCCCATATGCTGTCACAAATACTGTTAGTGCCTCTCATATGTGCAAGTAAAGAAAGGAGTTGTGATATTTGCAGCCTTTGACCAATCAGTGTATAAACTCTACTGGCTATTTTGGTAAATTTTGGAGGAAAATATTTGCTTACTAAAACTAGACCAGGACTAGTAAACCTGTTTCATTAAAATCAAGTAAGTAAGTAAACCAAGTGATAGGGGTTCCCAAGCTTTGTCAGCAGAAGTTGTCTATGAAACAGCCATCTAGAAGGGAAAAGCTGAACCAGTATGTGAAACTGTGATTAAAAACAAGTACAAGGAAGAATAGTTTTGTGTTTTTCTGGGAGGAGTCTTCACAAACATGTGAATGTATACCACCAGAAATCCCTAAAAGCCTAAATAAAATCCAGATCATAACTGTACTGCTCTGTAGATTGGGGATAAGGGATCAGACAGCATCCCTACTCAATTATCAACAAGAGCTTTGAGTTACAAGAAATAATTGCAATGAAGGGCTGATTTCACAGAGTATTCTCAATTATTTGAAGTGACCTGATTTAAGCTACAGAAATTTCCATAAAACCAGGAAAGGTCATACAAATAGATGCAGAAAATATATCGGATATTTCAGCTACGGAACCTCATTTTGCAAAGCAGAGAGTCTAGAAGACTGTTTGGATTTATAGAGGTCTGGAAAGCCTTCTTTACAGTCAAAGACTAAACAAGATCTGTTTATTTAGTTTATCTGAGAAAAGATTATGATTAAGTCACCTTCTAATCTATAAGTAGGAACATGGAGAGAAGACTTCTGATAATGGAAAGCTTTTTAATCTAGCTCACAGAAGCATGGCAAAAGCCAATGGACAAAATAATTTTAGAAATAAACCACACATTTTTAAACCATGGGGGTTCTGTGTAACAAATTGCTGAAGCACGTTATTGATTCTCCATCATTTTCAGCCTGTATGTTGGGATGTTTTCCTAGGAGAAGAGTCCTAACACTGCCAAAACTTGCAGTCTCATTCCAAGAAGTGCTCAGTGAAGGTATATATTACGAACTAATATTGGGTCAGACTATGTGAACAAAATGGTGTCATGTGAGTTTATAATATGTAAACTTCTGTATTAGGCCATGGTTTATGCACCTCTGTGGCTTCTGTGGTAAGTTGTATAGTCCTTTGGGGAAAATTAAAGTAGATGATTCTGTTGGTTTTGTTTCATGGTATCTTCTGATCTATCTGGTTGGCTGTGCCTGCTGAAAAGGAAAACTGGTAACATTCAGTGCTTCACAAACCTGTGTCATATGTTCCTGGGCTTCATTTTGAAAACTACAGCTAAATGACTCTAGGAATAAACACCTTTTGTCCTTCATTCTCCTATGCAACTCATTTTTTCTGTTCTTTTTTTCTTGTTGTTGTTCCAGGTATTTTTAAGAAATCCAGAAAACCTCCTGCAGATCAACTGCACCTAAGTACTCCTGTATGTTCATTTCTGTGATGTGTTGGATCAGCTCTTCATCTATTACCTGCAGCTGAATTTGTGGATGTGGTTTTAAAAGTCTGAAGCAAGAGCAATGTGTTTGGGAATATTAGAGGATGTTGCTAAGAAGAAATATATTAACAGAGCAATTTCTTGAGCAGCAGGCAAGAATTTAACAGTTTTTAATATCAGTAGTTCATAATTCTTTTGTTTAGTAAAATATTTAAGCTAGGCTGTTTCAATACAGATAAACAAATGTTGCTATTTAGCTGTAAGGGGTTATGTGGAGGGTGTCTTAAGTTGTGCTCATCAAGCATTGGAAGACTACTGAGCAGATGTTTGGTAGCAGAAATCTTCAGAGAGGGTACAGCAGCTCTAGGAAATAGAATTGGTGAGAAGTGATTTTTAACAAATAATGCAGGAACTGTTGGTGGTCTTAGCAAAAAGTTCTGCTGGCAGGGACTGACTCACTCTAACACAGGAAAGAGTTTGTTAGAAGTATTTTCAATCACATTAGGATCCTGACTACCTGAAATCATCCAAGACATAATGGCTCACTTTGAAAGAGCAAGAGGCATTAAATAGATTGGCCAGTCCAGGGCAAATAACCGTAATAAAATTTACTGAAAGCCTATTCACCAGATAACATATTGTGCAGTTAAATCCAGTGGCGTTTGGTCTCCGCATACCTAGACTCCAGCCTGTGGTTTCAACTCAACAGCTTGATTCAGTCAAATATGTCTTTGGAATACCATAAAAATAGCAGATATTTTGGACTACATAAAGACAGAAGCAACACCAAAATTCTTGTAGTATAAAGAGGAGGGAGATCAGTACACTAACAGTATGATTCATCCTCCTTAACTTTAGCCATCCAAAAGGTAGGTGTTGATTCAAAGTTAGTCATCCCTTTTTTTTTTTTTGTCACTTGTGGAGGAAGATGTATCCTGCCTGCTTTAGAGAGTTGCTTTGGGAACTGCTCTTCAGAAAGACTTCCCTCTCTCCATTGCTGTTGAAGGACACCCAGAGGAGCAGCCACTGGAATGCTGCATCTTCCAACCTACAACCTACACTGGGCTGTAACTAAGGATCGGAGGTTCCATCTGTCCAAGGTATACATACAAGGGTACATTGGCTTCAGGGCATGCACAAGTTTCAATTAAAATAACTATATAGAAGAGAAAGTAAGGGACAGCCAGAGGCAAAGTAAAATAAAGTTAATCACAAGACCTGCCTCTTCAGCCTATAGCAAAATAAGAACAAGATCCTAATCTCAACTAACTGAGACAAGAGGGAAAATCACGTCCAAGTGAGGTGATTCAACAAATACTCTGTCCTAGCACTGCTGAGGGTTCAGAAAAAAAGTAAATATCAACAGAGAAAATATAATAAAGCAGCGAAAAACAAGTTTGGATTGGCATTTCACTTTTTAACAGCTCTCTGCTTCAGAATGATTTATGGCAAGGTTTGTATTGATTTACAATTATTAGACAGTTATTATAATTCATGTTGATAAAGCAGAAAGGGAGTACTGAAAATATTTATTAAATATGAGAAACTCTGTAGCACTTGGGCATTAATCAAAGTTGATCATCTACAATATATGTCCTAATAAACCATTAGTGAACATTTAACCTGCAAACACAATACAACAAGCTGATAGATTGCCTTCTTCAGGAACAGATAACTCTTCATGGGAATTCAGACTTATTTAGCTTGTGACACAGCACAGGATTTAAGAGTGGGAAAAAAATACATGTGATTTTCTTTTTTAGTGTCTTCCTTAAAGTGCTGGAACTAATCTTGTTTGCTTTGTTAGCAATCCTGGGGTTTGGAAAAAACTTGAAGGTATTTACAAGGGTGAGTCAGATCATCTATTGTATAATGTAATCAGGTGGCCTTCTTTGATTTTATTGAACAAATCATTTTAAAACTTGGGTATGAGAAGAACTGCATGAGAAAAGCCCAGAGGAACTAAGGCTTCTCAGCACTTTTTTGCAGGTGTCTAGGAAAGAAGTATTAGGGGGTCAGTGTAGCACTTGCATTAAGTGTCCTGATTAATCAGATATTACATGATCACTTGTTCAGCAAATAGTGCAAAAGACTGGGCATGATTTTCTGACCTGCTGAGCTAGTCTTTTGCTAGGCAGATCTCCAGGTCAAGGGAGAGTTTTCATGCTCACCCTGTCCTTGAAAAGATGAGGGGTACTGGAAGGGACATTGCCTGGAAAGGAGTTAATCCATTAATGCCTCGTGGTTGATTCATTTTCTGCTTCAACTCATTTTAATTCTCATTCTGCTGATTGCTTCCTTTCAGGAAAGGCATCTGTAGAAAGGCTATCAGCTTCTTGGAAGGACATACT
This sequence comes from Bucco capensis, assembly GCA_013396975.1. Lineage (NCBI taxonomy): Eukaryota > Metazoa > Chordata > Aves > Piciformes > Bucconidae > Bucco > Bucco capensis. The sequence goes on along the minus strand of VWZO01021733.1, from coordinate 136,291 downwards.
AAAGCTATGAAGCAGAAATCTAGCCCACTTTTTCAAATGAAATAAGGTGTACTCGCTTTGAATCCTGGGTTCAGTTTTGGGCCCTCAATCCAAGGATATTGAGGTGCTGGAGTGTGTCCCAAGAAGGGCAACAAATATGGTGAAAGGGTCTAGAGCACAAGTGTTGTGAGGAGCAGCTGAGGTAATTGTACTTACTAGCCCAGAGAAAAGGAGGCTCAGGGCAGTCCTTCTTGCTCTCTACAACTCCCTGAAAGGCATTAACAAGGTGGGAGTTGGTCTGTTCTTCCAAGTAACAAGCAATAGGGCAAGGGGAAACAGTCTCAAGTTGCATCAAGGAAGGTGTAGGTTGGACATTAGGAAAAACTTCTTCCCCAAAAGGTTTGTCAAGCCCTGGCACAGGCTACCCAGGGCAGTGGTGAAGTCACCATCCCTGGAGGGATTTCAAAGACATGTAGATGTGGTGCTGAGGGACATGGTTTAGTGGTGACCTGGCAGTGTTAGATTAATTGCTGGACTCAATGATCTTAAAGGTCTTTTCCAGCGAAAACTATTTCATGATTCTGTGATTCTATGATGAACAGCTGCAGACAAATCCTGGCTTCATTGATTTGAATGGGACTTTTCCCATCAGTGAAGACCAGAATTTGGCCCAAAGCAAAATGTTCCAGCTCTGAGTGACATGCTTATTCCAAGCATTAAAAACTGGCTGCTTTTAAATTAGGAATAGAGAAAGAAGGAAATGGGCCATTACAAACCATATCCAGTAATGGTGGGCAATGTAATGAAAATACAATGGTAGCAGCAAACTGCTGTTGCCAGGGAAGTATAATATAGGATACGAAACATTAAGCTTTATACATATGGCAAATCACTATTGAGAGGTTGGAGTTATAATTACCAGAGGAAATGATAACATTATGGCAGATACTGATGACATCTATGATGCACTGAAGAGAAAGAAATGAGTGTGAGTTTCAAAGACTTCCCTTTAACTAACTTAGCTAAAGGTCCTTCCAAACTTTCATTAAAATCTTTTTTTAAGACAAACTGCACTAAAAATTCCTTCTGCAAAGTGAGCCATTAATATTTCCTTTAATTTATCTTGGGTGCTATTTACAGATTAGAATTGACTACCTATGTAAACAGAGCTGTTGCAGGTACTTATTCCATTCTGTACAATGATTATGTTTGTTACTCCCCACCTCCCTCCCAAGTTAAACCTGCCAGACTATACTGATTACTCACAGGAATGACTCTTCACAAGGATTTCTATTTCCCAACCACAATATTGATACCAAATATACTCAATTCTTAGTAGGTATTCATGGCATACACTATAATGGTCCATCTGTTGTAACACCTCAATATGCATAATGTTTAAGCTGTGTGGTTTAGGGGTAAGAATGGTTATGATTTTTTTTTTAACCATACCTGTCATTTTCTTATCAATGTGAGCATGAGAGGAAGGAAACACTAGCTTGGCTGATGTGTAGGTGCTACTGAAGTGTGTGTTTTAATATTATCAATGCAAATGCCACAGCAGTACATGTAATAATAATTTTATAATCAACCACAGATATAGATTAGTGGGACTGTTAGCAGACATGTGATCTTAAAATCCTTAAAGTCCAGAGATGTTCTGCTATAGTTTCTCTTAAGAACACTGCTTACAGATCTAATTGATGATAGAGGTATAATCTGTCTGTTTTATTTTATAATGTGTCCAGTATCAGCAACACCAATGGTTCCTAAGCCTATTCCCACACCATGTTTGTGTCCATGATTCCTCTTACTATCTCACTTTGACATCCATGGATCTACTGCTGCTCTTCAGTGTCACAGCGTCAAGGGGTAGATGTCAGCACTGAATAAGGGGTGAAAACTCCTTTTATCTTTTGCTACTTAGTAAATAACTTTATAAATCAGTGCGAAGATGCAGAAGATGATTTTTTTTCCCAGAAGAAACACATATTCAGAGTTGCAATGTATGTCTTTAGAGGTGCTGGGGCAGGTGGTGATGAGAAAAGACCTTGTAGGTACATGTCATCTGATGTTTTTATCCATGGAGGCATTTAAAAAAGGAAACAAAAAAAGTTAATCCAGTGTGGTAATTTTTAGACATGATGCTTGTCCTCAACATTTTTATGAGTTCCAGGTGGAAGTTCTATGGTCTCGATGATTCAACAATATCTGGAGATAGGACAAGCCCACTAAAGGTGCAGGAGTTATCCCAATCCTTCCTTTCTTCTGCCAGTGGAGTATGCAGCTAGCAATACCCAAAGCCCCGCTCCAGCATTTCTCTGTTGGATTCACATAGCTACTGTCTTAAGAATTGTATATGTATATATATATATATATATATATATACACACATACACATGCATCTTTATTCCTTACATTTTACAGAAGCAATTTGTGTTTAGACAGCTAAGTGCCTTACAGAAGCTTACAGATCCCTTTCAACTTCTGGTGCTGCCTTTTCTTCCCACTTCTTTAAATTTCTAAGGCAACAAGAAACATCTGTGTTCGTGGCTTTATTTTCAACAGTGCCAATTATGTGCTACTCTAATTAAAGTCAATGAGAGGTGCGGGCTTTTACTTCCCCTGTAAAAAACATTATCAAATCAAACAGGGCATTTTATTTCAGCATTCTCACTTGATTCAGCATATCATAGGTGCAGGGTGGTGAAGATGTGAACACACTTTTCAAAGACCTGAGAATGAGAAAACCAGGGGGAGCTGATTTTGTGCATTAAGAGCAGTGCTACAGCCATTTGGTTCCTCCAGTTTTACAGCAGGACTAAGGTGGAACAAGGACTTACTGACTCAGAGAGCATGTTGACCTCCCAAACAGTGCAGGCTTGACTATGCAAGACAGTAAGTACAAATAAAAGCCCTTAAAGAATCAAGATAACCTCAACTAACATTTTCATTATTATAAATAATAATGCAGCAACTTCGTAAACAGCAAAAACCTTGTAATTACTCTGACATTTTCAACACAGAAGGACATTTGAGGTCAAGATTTCCATATCCCCTCTTCAACTCTTATTTCCCTTTCTCCCTCCCAGCTACTGTTTCTGCTACTAGACTCGGCTGGCTCCACACTACAGTGAGTTGGTAATTTTTTCTTTGCACTGAACAAGAGATTCAAAAAAGAGCCTCATGGATCACAGATAAAAAGGCTGGAAGGGGATTTAAATCAGCTGTGATTACGAGATTGGAAATGCTTATTTGTAGCAAAGGGAAAGTAATGGGTCTTGCTGAGTAGAACAATGTTCACCTCTGCTTTCTCACCCCTGTTACCCATCAACTAGGACTGCAGTTACATATCTATCTGGGGAAGGATAATGAAGACACTATGAGTAGGAAACAAAGAGCTTGTTACAAGTCAAAGATTAGCCCATGTTGTAGCCCAAACATCTCCCTGCAAGCAATAGAGTCAGCAGAGCAGAAAACTATGTTTTACTGTTCAAGGTACATTCAAATACTGTAGCAACAGGAGAAAAAATCACAGCTTTTAACAAGACAGCAGAATAACTTAGTTTCCTTATGTGGCTGGAAGATTAATTTACCTAAAGCCACAGCTTGCCAGATATTCAATAGGAAAGCAGATTTCTCTGTGGAGTTGTTTGTGCCATCAAAACCCAATGAATTGATTTGTTTTTTTGGGAGGTAAGCCTCATTCACCAAGCTGAAGGGTTTGTATCCCAGATGCCTAGTTTGGAGATTGCTGCTTAACTTGGAAAAAAACCAAGTTACTGATGGAGAAAAGTCTGACTTGGGTTATACCCTGCAAAATGCCATCAATAAAAGTCACCAGTGGTACATGATGCTAAGATTTGTCACCAAGTATCAATAGAAGAGAGTACATGAAAAAATATCATTCAGAATACAAGAGAATTACAGTATTATTGATTCTGTATGGCTTTTGGATGGTTTTGAATTCATTACTCAGAAAAAAAGAAGAATAAAAGTGCTGGTTCCCACTGGAAATACAGAACAAAGTTATTTAATGAGGCAACATAAAATGAAAAAAGTTCAGTTGGCATTATGTAGATAAACTCAAAAGAACTTTTTCAAGATAATAGTTTAAATAAAGGGACATACTTCAGAAGTTATAATAACATTACCTCACAGTCCAGCTGTTTACATTGTACTTTCAGCTTCTTTGAAATGATGCCAAAACAAAGTAAATTTGAATATTAGCTACAGAGAAGTTCTCTATGGAATAATCACCAGAATGCTTTTCATTATAACACAATTATATCATCAGCTTCTAATGATCAGAATGCAGAGCAGCTGATTATTTTCATAATGCAATTACTTCATAACATTTGAGAAAACTCAGCTGCATGCAGACAGTTGTCTCTGATTAATCCTATGATGGGAGCTCTTGCCCCCTTCTGAATGGTCACCTGCTTGCACATCTTCCAAGCTAACTTGGCCATTACAATAATGAACACTCAGGAGGGAGGAGGAAGATGGGTTGTTCCTCAAAAGCTACAGGCTTATCCTTACAGGTAGATTTTCAAATGCAATTTTGCCCTCGCCATTGTGTTATGTGTGCAAACCCCAAGGTATGCATACAAATCAGGTATTTGTGCATGGCTTTTAGTTGCTTACAAGCACAGACAGCTGACATGATGCTCCATTCTATATGCACCCAAGGACTTGATGTGTCTAGTGGGTATTTTTAAATACAGACATTTCCAAATAGCTGACTTTAACCCTCTGGTCCTCACTGTCAATACAAACCTCCAAGGCTTTTGCTAATAGCTTCTGTCTTTCATGTATGTTTTAAAATAACTGTAATCCTAGTGGAACTAATCACATAAGAAAATATAAAAGGCTGCAGTATTTGATTGTTCATCAGGATCATTTATGCATAGGTGCTGGAATAAAAATAATTAGCACTTCTAGGGACGTTCAACAGAAGATATGAAACCTTATTTGTAAAAAAATGAGTTAGTCCATTCATTTTGCAAAACTCAGTGACTTGAAGACACATGGAATCATCAAATCATGGCGTGGATTGGATTGGAAGAGACCTTTAAAGGTCACCTGGTCCAAACTCCTGCAGTCAGCAAGAATATTTTCAACTAGAGCAGGTTGCTCAGAGCTCCAAACAACCTGACCTGGAATGGTTCCAGGGATGGGGCATCTACCACCTCTCTGGGCAACCTGGGACAGGGTCTCACCACTTTCAGTATAAAAAAATTCTTCCTTCTATCTAGTCTAAATCTCCATCTTTTAGTTTAAAACCATTACTCCTTGTCCTGTCATAGCAGGCCCTGCTAGCACATGGGCCATTACACTGTTTCACTATTGAGGCTTTTCTTTTTTCAGGGTACTTTGCTAAAGTTCACAAATCTCAAATGAGAGGACCAAGAGTAGGACTACATCTCCAGACTCCTCATCTCTCTCCCAGATAGATAACCACATTACCTCTAAGAATCAATAGCATTTCAGAAGGTGAGAGCTTATGAAAGAAAAGATTTCAGGCAAGTCTACTGAAGCTTAGACATAATAAGCATGATATTTACTTGAAAGGGAATCTGAATTAAATGCACATATGAGAAACAGATTTAGGAGATTTTGAAAAGAAAATGATTGTAACAGTTATAATGTTAATAATGCTATTAGAGATAAGACTCCTACTGTAAATGCCTATGTCTTTTTGGGTGAACAATTTATCAATTTAATTTCCTTAGACTGCAAGTATGCAGGTTGTCAGCTTTCCTCAGAAGAGTTTCTTTGCAACATGGAAGGAAGAGAAAACAGTAAAACTGCAACTACTTAAAAGCTAATTACAGTTACAGAATCCCCTCTGACTAACATTTTATTTCATATTGGTCCAAATCACATATTCCACACCTGGATTTCTCTACAGCTGTTAACACCTCTGCATTTTAATTTTGTTAGGTAAGTGATGAGCAGCAATTCCGCATTTTTAAATAGAACCTTAGACTGGATGCATTTTTGCCATTCTCTGTTTAAGAAAGAAAAGAAGTCAGTGATAAATATTCCTGCCTATGCTTTTTTCTGAGAAGCATGGACCTCACTCAGGAAAAATGACTTGTTTTAAAACATTTTCCACCTCCTCTTGAACATTTCTAAAAAAACCCCAAACAACCAATATAGTCAATATCTAGGACAGATTTTCTCCACAACCCACAAAATCCCCTCCAAAACATGACACATCATTCTGCCCAGTGGGGAACATCACATCAGAAGCATAACAACAAATAAACAGCATGTTTTATCTGCTGCTTGGATTCCAACCCAATGCATTAAAGTAGTTGAACTGGCTCTTTATGCAATCCAGTTACAGATTTGAAGAACTTCTGTTAAAGGGTTTACCTAAAGCCAGTGTAATTGCAAGAAAAATGGCAAAAGCAAAGAAAAAAATTGAAAGCCAAATAGGTTTCAGGGAGAGCTTTGGTCTGTGCTGTAGGAAGATATGTACATCCTTGCTGAGTGGCTTGTGATGGGTTATTAGGATGCAGGAAAGCCTTGTAGGGAGCTTTAGTTAAAGCTCAGGGTGCTTATGACTTGATGGGTTTCAGGCAGACACTGGGACCCTTGTGTATGGAAAACACATCCTGTTGAATCAGTAGGACACAAATATCTTCCTAAACCTGGAGCCAGGCTGCCTCTCACCAAGCAGGAGGCAAGAAGCTGCCTTTTCCCTCTATGTACTGGCAAGCAGACGTTGGTAAATATAGAAACAGATTCTTCAGGATTCTCCTTCTTGGGATTCTCCTTCTCAACTGCTTTTAGTCCTAGCAGCTCTGGGAGGTTGTTAGTTGAACGCCTTCCCATTTTCTTCAGCACTTTAAATCAAGCCATATTCAGTTAGTCATTTTTTACACTGTTTTTTAAACACATTGTCACAAATGATTGCCTGAATTTGCCACAGAAAACCCACATTTGTGGCAAATAAAGCATTTAGACAATGATTTTGGAAACATCTAAATACTAAAAAAAAATCCCCAAAACCAAATCCCCTATTGGTGAAGGACACCAAGTTTTCATAACATTTAAGAGAATGGAAAAATCTTTTGGATCTTCCCCAAAAAGTATGGGAAACATCTTGACAAAATGTAGTAACCTCACATCCTACATGACAGGCCAAGCTACAGTAATAAATAAATATCTGTGTCCTTCCTCAGGTGCTGCATGTGCACATTGTTTAATGAAGCCTGTGTAGAAGGGAATCAGTACCCTCCAAAAATCTCTCTTTTTTACTCAACTGGGCCTTTGCCACTGCTTTCAAAGACAGCATGTTATCTGATTTGTAGAGAAAGCCCAGCAAAATCAGAAAAATAGGTCATCATGTTCAAAACAACCATGATTTGATGCTTCTGGCCAGTTATTTTTGTACCCTGTGATTAATTTTAATTAATTTAATTTAGCTTGTTTTAATAATTGCATAACTTCTATCCGGATGCCCATGCCAGATGGCTCAACCAGCCTGAAAACAGGAAGATGCTGTAATTGTGGCAGGGTAATAATATTTATTTACTACAAGTTTGACTGTCTCTGATGCTCATCAGAGCTCTGCAATACTGTGCTTTACAGTATGTTGCTTCAGTGCATTACAGTTTTATCCACACAGCACTTTCCCTCTTCAAAATTGAGTAATTTTATTTCTTTTTTTAATGCACATTTCCGTTTTGTGCTTCTTGTGAGTACTCCGCCAGATCTCCTAGTTCTGGATTCTGCTTCCTTGCCACTGAAAGTTGTTGGTGTTACTTCAGGGTTAAACTGGTGTCAGGCTCAATTCCTGGACTAATTGTAGCCTGGATGACTTCTATGCTTCAGGAATTCTCTCCTAACACTTGGATGACTAAAATGTCTTCAGACTGTTAATTTCCTGATTCAGAATTGTGGAAATATTCCACCTCTAACTTGTTACAAAAAAAAAATCTTTCATTTTTAGAAAACCAGGAACTTTCTGCTTCTGACTGAGCAGCATTTCCTTTGGCTTATTTCTGCTTATTTCATTTGCATTTGCACACAGTAGGTGCAAAAGTAATTTTTAAACTGAGATTTAACATTACTGATTTCCAGTGTTACTCCTCTCAGAGTTGCAAGTGTGAGTCTCATTTGCCCACGTGCACCCTAAAATTCGTGCCAAAACTCTCACATGATTTTTCAGAGACTGAGCAGTGATGTAAAAAAGGTGAAAATATTACTGAATCAGCTCCTTTGTAGGGAAACTTCTGAATTTTGGAGCAATCAGGTTAGTTTCTCTTCATTGCTAGTGCTTTGCAATGACTACACTGGAGATCCTTTGCCCTGGCAGTTTGCTAACCCACCTGGATGCCCTTAGGCAGAGGGAGGAAGGACATCTGCCAACCACACTCCGTCTGCCAGACTTAATTTTTGTGCAAATTCCCTATGGCTCTGGTCTTGAAGGAAGTCATATATCCATTTTTGCAGGCAGTGTAGACATACTTGCCCTCAAAGAGGTCATGAGCAGAAGTCTTGACGGCTGGAACAGGAGAAGTACTCTGAAAAAAATTCTGCCTCTGTCAAGCCACGCACAAGAAATCAGAGATTTTCTAGAAAAATCAAAGGCTGCTGCTGGTTTGCTCTACTAATGGAGGAAGAGATAGTTCTAAATACACATCTTTGAGTATGTGGCTGCAAAGCTTTTTGTTTAAATAACACAAATCCATCACATCACTATGCACTTATTTGGGGCATTTGATGCTGGCATGCCCATCTGTGTTGTGCTGCCAGAGATCCAACAGCTTCTGTCAAGCACACATCAACAGGTCCTGTAGAACCATCCCTTTCTTGTTACCTCTTCTATATCTGACAGGTTTTTACTGAAATAATGGATAATTTTTATGAAGCTTTTTAAGGAAATGGTCCATTTTTTCTTGCTGAAGTGAACCAGACACTTTCCTTAGGAGAATGGAAATCAATTGATTTGGGGAGAAAATTCATTAGCTTGGACCAAACCTCTGAAATTAGACCAGGGGGTAATTTGCTATGGATGATCAAGGGCCCCCATTCTAATTACAATTAATCAGTTATCTGGTGGATTTGGCTGCTTTTTTTCTGTTCACACATAATTTGCAAATCACACTGATTTTCTTGCATGCTTATTTCTTGTTTGCAATTGTTCACTGACTAATTCAAGCAAACACATTTTGGCTCATGATGTGTTTATGCACTGTTTATTTAGATTTCAGGGTTTTGGGTTTTCTTTCTGTTTCTGAGCAAGACATACTGCTGTTTGTCCTTTAAATAGATGTCTGAAAATTTCAAAGTGGGGATGATTCAAAAAGAAATAATCATATTTCATTTGGAAGACTCATCTTGGTTTGTTTATTGACCAAACAAAAGGTATTCAGGTTTTCTTTTTTCCTTCCCTATTATCTAGTAGAAGTCATGGGGAAAAGAAAGATAGGGAAAATAAGACAATAGACAAAAATACTAGGGTGTCTTTTTTTTTTTCTATTTGAAAAACAATAACTGCAAAATGCTGGGCAAAGTGGGAAATAGAACTCCTGGAGACACAGTGTTTTTATAAAAAAAGAAAAAAAATCAGTGATATAATGAGGGTAATGAATGACAAATAATGCTATAATCTTGGTCAAGTAAGAATTTTGGTGCAAAACAGCTGTTCACTGGGCAAATACCTAATTATACAGTTTTTAGCAATAAAAAAAGGACAGAGGCTTGGCTCAAGTAAGCAACCACTCTGAGACTAAATGATTGTTTCTGAATGCTGATTGTACAGCAGTTAGGCAGCTCTAAACTCTCCTTGAGAACAGATCAATGAGGATTTGATCCAATGACCGTTGAATGGCAATGGAAAAATTCCCCTTGATATATATGCACAAGAAAGGAAGTAGATGTAAAATGAGAAGAATCAGTTGCATGAGGAGCAACTCTTAGGGCAAGTAAAGCCAATTTGTAAATGGGCACTTGGTTATATATTCACAAGCCTCAATTTTCTGAACACAGCTCTGGATAGGTGTCAGTGCTGAGGGATGTACATGTCATCTAATATATCACCTTCATGCCTGGCATTCTCACAGGTTTTTTTGAAGTCATTCAGGAAAATTTACAGATGAACTTTCCAAACAAGTTATATCAGACACCCCATTTAATTTATCTTTATGGTGTCCCAGGCTGATTAATTATCCTCTGTAAGTGCTGTGTGTATCTCAGTCTTCTGTTTTACGAATTTTTAGTGTTACCTCTTTGTTCCTTGAGAGTGCACCTGCTTCTAATTATATGCAGATGATATACAATTATCTCTTTAGAAGGATTCAGATTACAATGTTTCCCTGACTTTTAGTGCTGCCTTTCTGACATTAAGCTCTGGTTTAGTGCAGGTATTAACAAAGCTGAAATCAATTAATCATATACCTTGAAATACCTTGGCGTAGGCATTGCAAATGAAAAACATTGAGAGCTGGAGCCTCTTAATTATGAGTTGGGCATGTATCAGGCATGAATATTTTAATTTTAAGTGCTTTTAAATCACTGTGGTATTTTCAGTAATTCCCATTCTCACAGACAACTGTACCAGCAGAGTTTTGGAGATCAGCTTAGAAATTAGTAACAGCCTCATTACAAACCTGTAATTTCCAGTCATCTAAAAAGTGATTTTAAACATGTGAAATGATGTCTTTGAGCATCACTGAGTCTTTGAATACAGAACCATTACAATCAAATGTTAACTAATGAGCCATAGAATATATTCAGCTACAGATACAAATCATGTTTTCCAAAGAAACCAAAATGTGGGTAATTCAAGAAACAGACATAGGTAAAATTCAGAAAAAAAAAATATATATTTACTTATTTATATTTTTAATATCATTTGCGTAGATACCTAGGTATATTCTGTATGTTGGTGGCATGTATAGAACCAGGGCTGTCAAAATGCAGGTGTGCACAGAAGCATTTACTCATTGCCTACTGTATTACCATTACTACTTTCAAACGAGAAATGCACCAGCCCTAAAAATACCTCTGCATTCTCTCCTCCTGCCAGGTGTCTTCATCTCCATGCTGCCAGATCTTGCAGGCATGTTGCCAGGATGATAAGTCATGCCAGGAAATCCTGAATCTCCACTAGCCCTCTCAGTCTTGACAAGTAGAGATTAACTGGTGCTTCAAGTCAGTTTGTGATTTACATAAACCATTTTGGAGTGACATGATGAAAGATGGCAGCTCAGTCAAAACTGCAGATAAGGTTTTTGTTATTTAATAGCTCTGCAGTATCCTTAGTAATAGTAAAAGAATAATGTTAAGAGCAAAATTAGATTGGCAAAAGGCATCATTCCTGGTACAAAACAACAATTTTACTGACAAATTAAAAATAACTGCTGCACTGATTTGGGATATAATTTATTTATACCTTATCTATTCGCTAATAGAGGAAGGTAATTGTCTTTCTTGGCTACCCTAGACATGAGAGAGACATTCCTCTACTACATTTGACTCAAACACAAATATTTACCTACAAGGTCTCACAGCTCACACAGGCACCACAGGATTGATCCAAAAACTCTGAGTGAGGGGCTTGTCCTCCAGTGGAAGGTGGTCAATGAAATCAGGTGCAACAGACTTCGCCTAGTAGAGCACTGATAGCTGATTTTGTACTGTATGTTACATTAATACTTATGATTTATTCTATTTATCTGGGAAAGGCATGCAGAGACCCGTGCTTTAAGAGGGTTTGGCTCAAATGAAGAGGGAAATGGTTGGTTCATTGCACAGTGGCTGACATAATTTCATACCTGTTGGTAAAAATGCTTGCAAACCTCTGGGCTGAGTGATTACTAAATGATATTTTTCACATCTGCCCTTCCATTATATTCTCTGTCCGTCTTGTCTGTTTATCACAGAGTGCAACTGAGGCTTTGGAGCTATTTATTATCGTTGTCAGTGGAACATGAATGACCTTGTCTTTGCAGAAATCTTCTTCTGACCCACCCACTTTAAAGAAAAAACCCAACAAAACATGTCAAATCAGTTTAGAATGGTTGAAAACAGAGGGTGAAATACAATGCTATTGATGAAATGGGTATAAGAGTACATAGGCTGCATTTCATTCCAGTTGTGATGTGGTTTGCATCTCATAAAATTCCTCTCAGGCAAGTTTTTAAGCTGATCTCTTCAAAGCAAATCACAGCATCACTGTACACCACACAGCCAGTTTCCATAATCACAGAATGTGATATAAAGTCAGACTGCAGTGAGGCATGCAACTACAGGGCAATTGACAACTGGCATTGCACTAAGAATGAGCAGAGAAATTCAATTAATGATCCACTTTTTAAGATGAATCAGTGAGGAGGCATTGCCTTTGTTCAGAATCAGAAATAGCAGTCAGAATTTCAGCCTTCAGCTCCCTGTGCTGCTACCAGCCCTCTAGAGGTAGTGGGGTTTTTCTAATGAAAAAAACATGGTTCCTTTTCACTTGTGGATTCTGGTGATGATCTGTTGTCACTGCTGCATTGCCAAGTAATGTGATACTGTAAGAAAAGATCTATAGGGGAAAGCTGCTGGGCAGAAAAGGACTTAAGGGTTTTTGGTCAACAGCAGCTGAAGATGAGCCGGCAGTGAAGAAGGCCCACAGCATCCTGGCTGTGGCAGCTGCACTAGGGCAGGGATTGCCCTCCTGGACTTGGTACTGGAGAGGTCACACTTCGACTATTGTGATCAGTTTTTGGTCCCTCACTCCAAGAAGGACATTGAGGTGCTGGAGTGTGTCTAAAGAAGAGCAATGAAGCTAATGAAAGGTCTAGAGCAGAAGCGCCATGAGGAGCAGCTGAGGGAACTGGGGTTGTTTAGTCTGGAGAAGACAAAGCTCAGGGGGGAACCTTCTTGCTCTCTACAACTACCTGAAAGGAGGTGGTAGTAAGGTAGGGCTCAGTCTGTTGTCCCAGGTTACAAGTGATAGGACAAGAGGAAATGGCTTCAGGTTGCACCAGAGAAGGTTTGGACTGGGTGTTAGGAAGAATTTTTTCACTTAGAGCTTTATCAGTTATTGGACTAGGCTGCCTAGAGAGGTGGTGGAATCACCATTCCTGGAAGTGCTCGAAAAACGTGCAGATGTAGTGCTTGGGGCCATGGTTTAGTGGTGAGCATGGAAGTGTTGGTGGATGGATGGACTCAATGATCTCAGACCTTTTCCAACCATAATGATTCTATGATTCCGTGATTTTACTAAATACTCAGTGTCCACACTGTGAATATTTTAAGTGCTTTCATGCTGGAGTTACACTAAGTTCTCCAAACATGGTATGCAGCAGCTGCTCCTAAACCAGTCCATGATGTGATCTGACATGTGCTAAGTGGGCAGTGTCCAAATCATTATCAAAAAAAGACATGCAGCCTCCTTGGGCCTGTCTTGAGAAGATAAGCTGATACTGTCCACAGATTATGAAGCATCCCACCACTTGGCAATACTTAAATGATATAGAAAGTTTGCTTTTTGATTCTGTAAACTGTGGGTGAATTCCTCTCTGGAGATCTGAGAAGACGACACAAGTTTTAATGCTGAGCTTCACACTGTAAGATGATTTGCAATAAAGCCACTTCAAAGAAGAAACAGCTTTAAAATCCTTCTTAACTTAAGCTCTTCTTCCTTCTCCCCAAACTTAATGCAGTTTTATTTACTTTTTAGATAGGGATCCACTTACAGGATGGGATTGGATGGTTGCCTCAGACAAGCTCTGTTGAAGCTGTATTTACTTATTGCATATGACATGTTATGAGGCTTAAGACAGCTTTTAAAGGGAGAAAAATCAGCTGCAGTTGCTGATGTTTTCAACTGGATAGTCCTAATTTCCTCAGGTTCAGGGATCAAAACACAGAGGGAGAGAATGCTAAAATAGCAACCTCATTTATAAATTTTATAACAGCAAATATGTGATCAAACCCAGACCATTATCTGCTAGTTGTGTGGGCGCAGGCAAGGCAAGCAAACAAAAGTTGAAGACAAATCTTTTATTCCAGTGAAACTGCATGGACAAACAGCCTCAAGAAGACACAGATCCTTCTCTTCCTCACCCCCTTCAGTGCCTACCCAGGGATCACTCCTGCAAAGGTGCCTAATTCAACTATCCTCATATTCTTTTGATTTCACTCTCTTATTGATCCTCTCTTGCTATGAAAGACACTCGCAGCATTGTTTGGTACCTTGCAAAATGATAACACTACCCAGACTGCCTCAGAACCAACAGCTGGGGAAAAAAAAAGGGTTTATTGCATTAAGGTGAACTTTTCTAACAAAATCATGAGGAACAAAAGAAGACACTATAACTTCCAGCACTTTGGCACTGCAATCTGTAGTTCTACATACTCACCGGGACCCTTAAACATTCAGATTATTGGGCTTAATGCTTATTCTTTTCAAAGTGCTAGTGCACAAATCAGCTTTCATTAAAAGCAGAATTTCTTTCATCATGAGCTTTTTAACACTTTGATTTTGGAAATCTTTAAATGCAATCAGCACATAACCCATTTTTACCAAGGCTTTCTTATCACTAATTCTTCTTTGTTGTACTAGTTATGTATCTCAAAAGAATAGCACAGTGAATGCTCAGCTGCCACTAGCTCTGATTGTGTTTTAGGCAGGAATAGTTAGCATGAAGAACTTCATTCAAGGCAGAATATAAATAAATTCCCAAATGCATTTCAGTGCCTGCCAGAAATCATCTTTGTATTTACAAATGAATGACCTGAATTACCTTTTTACATATATAGATGAACCAAGACTCTGTGGCTAATCAAAAGACCACTGAACTATTTTAGATGCTGATCTCTGCTGTAGAATAGCAAGAAGTCCAGAATTGTGCTTACTGGAAGATTCAGTTTTCAAAATATGTTTTCCAGGCTGATGTAGAACAGAATTGAAGTTTTGCAACTGTGTTTTCTATTATATATACAAAACAAGCCTTTGACTTCCCTCTTTAGTGTAAAGCCCTGCTCTAAGGTGTGGGATGACTGGGTTCAAACTCCTCTCTGCTCAGACAGGGTGGAATTCATCCTGAGCATTCACCTTCTCAGAGTCTCCCGAATTATTCTGTTATTATTCTGTTTGAGAATTTACTGGGGAATACTAAGAAAAATTTGCATTTGAGAGGAGTTCTTTTTTTCAATGAAGTAAAAACACTCCTTGAGAAAGTTTTCATTTGGACAAATGATTTCAAGTCCTGTGTACAGGTGTCTGTGTGCAGGTGCCCCTTTTCTCTTCCCCTTTGTTCGCATCCTTCCTTGGAGGGAAGGAGTAGGACAAACTGCTCCCCAGTAAGACTCACCAAGAATGACAGCCCCTCTGCCTTCATAGGATGTGCCTCTGAACTTGAGAAACCCTCACTAAAATTGCAGGTATCCACCACATCACTGTTATTATCTGCAAATCCCCCATCCAGCTCCATTCGGACAAGATTTGATACCATATAATGTAAAATGCATACTCATCCTTTTATTGAAATGTTCTATTACAGCATATTGACTCCTGCCATCAGGCCACATTCTGAAACTGATGAGATTGCAGCTGTTTGTGGCATGCATCACCTCCATTTTGTAGAGTGCCTTCCATCCACCAAAGATATGCTGTTTCACAGCTTGGGGCTCTGACTTGCCAAAGTGGAAGTGCATATTGGAGAAATAAATTGGTTTCTTAACTTCAAATTGAAGGAAAGTCATAGCTGGGGTAGAGGAGAAATAATAAATCTGCTCTCTGGAACAAATAGGAGCTCTCATGGTTTCCAGCAATAAAATCAGGAAAAAAAGCCTAAAGACATGAACATTTAAACAAACAAGCTGAAGATCTTAAAGAAGAAATAACAGTTGGAGCTCTGAAAACTATTGCCAACTTTCCAAGAAAGGAATCTTCTTTTGTTTGGGTTGTTTTTGTACAGGAGGGAGGTAAGGGGAGAGAAAGGAATTTAAATATGGGTTTCCCAACCTCATGAGCTGAGGTTGGAGATCATGCAGAGAAATAGTAATTTTAAAATTTTAAAGGGGAAGCTGTTAAAAAATAAGGGACAGAAAATCAGAGAGTAATAATAACACAAGAGCAGGAACTGTGAAATGTGAAGCTTTGGGGAAGAGAACACAACCAAATCCATGTCTCTGGTAGATGTTTTCTCTGCCATAAGAAAAGTTTAGAAAAAGGACATTGCCCATATCTCTTATTCATACCTTCTCTACTCCTTGGTGTCCAGAGACTCAACCCTATCCACTGATATATCTGCATTTCATTTCTGGGCAACATGAGCTTTGGTTCCTGGAGTCTGTGCTTTGTAACCCACAGTGCATCTCCTTCCTCCATACACTTCTGGTAGCCAAAAACCTACATGCAACCTTCTGTCTTGGATGTAGATTTGTCTTCCTAAGTTAAGTACTAGAGGAAGGAAAGTATAACTACACTGGAGGTTCTTTTTTCCCCTCTTTTTCTTTCTTTGTTTCATTTATTAGCCTTTTGCAAGTCTATAATAAACTTCAATCCAACAGAGCTTCAACAAACACATCTCTGCTAGAGACAAGGCAAACCATGTAACTGAAAACACTCAATAAATGCATGACTTATTTTTCACATCTAATGTACTCTCTGCACTTTATTTGGAAGCTGAGCAAACCAGACCAGACTCCACTGTAATATCTCATTAATTTTGGGGGAGTGACACCACTCCTTTGGTGTGGTCTGTTATTTAATACTTAGTCACAGACTCCACTGACAAATGCCAGCATTCTTTCTAAAAACACCACTATTCATGTGAAGAATTCACATCACCACTTAATTATTAATTGTGCTTTAATTGGCTGTCATAAATTCACTTGCCCTTTTATCTACAACAATGATTCTTTGGAATTATGACTTCCTGCAAGCATGAGTAATGAGTTTGCCTGCAATACAAAGATGTTAGGACAGTGTTGCTTCTACAGCTGAGGTGACTGAAAGAAGTTGAGTAGTGGTGGTAGGGGGAGGATGGAGAGGTTGTAGCCTTCCAGCATTCCAGAGCATCATTATTCCACACCAGAGAAGAGTTTGGTGTAGACCAGCTAGTCAGAAGAGTCACTGCAGGCTGCACAGACATCTGTTTGTGTGAATGAAAATGAACAGAAAAGAAGGGGAAAACAATAGTAACAAAGGAGCTAGAAGGTGTTGCCTGTAAAATAGATGGATCAAGCTAAGTGACAGGTCAGGTAAAGTGGGAGGTTGCTGTGCATAGCTGAACTCTCAGGTTAAGCCATAAATCTGAGAGGGTTTTGTACAATGTGATACCAAAAAATAACAGAAATCTGTCAGGTAATGCTTTATAAATGCCAGATATTTTCTGAGTGTATAACCACAGCACACTGGCGTCAATGGGCAGAGCTCTTCAGAAAATAGTCCTGGAAAGACAATCAGTGCCCAGCAAATTCTCACATCCCTTCCAGTCAGTCCTGCACGTCATAAGACACAAACTCCTCCACAAAACATCCTATAACAAACACAGAACCTTGTACAAAATGCCAAGAGTCACAAAACTATGTGGAGGTACATTAAAATAAACCTTTTTTAGCCCTAATGTATAGCTATGTATGAATAAAATCTGTAAAAGCATATATCCTTCCCTGATTTCTCTAGTAACTTTTCCACTGGAAAATGCATGCAATGAACATCATATTATGTCCCAGGCTAGTACTTGGACCAGCTGCTGACTTCTGTACGAGTAAGTTGGCAGCAGATTTTATCCAGGTCAGTAGTTAGAGCAAGAACATCCAATTGAATTACATAACTTGGCAAACTCCCTCCTTTTCCAATCTCCTGCATATTCAATGTACCTTACTCCTAGCAACTTGAAAGTACAGGCTTTGGGAGAAGTTTTAGCTTTAACTTTGGATTTTCTACATCCTGCTCTGAGGTAACCTCACCTCCTTTCACCACTTCCTACACATTCACTTGGAAGAAGAACTTCTTTTTTACATGACAGACTTTGCTTGCATGGATGCAACCAAGCTGGGGTCAGAGGATGCCTGGTTCTGTTTGCAAGAAGGCAACTTCCCCTCATGCTTGCTGCTGCAGACATTGCTCTCCATCTCCAAGGAAACAGGCAGGGAGAGAGGCTTTCATTCCCCGACTGCTTTCCAAAGAGGCTGCCCAGGCAGGATGAGGGTCCTCTGTCTAGGGCAACCAACCAGGATTGTCATATTCTTTCACCATTGTTGCTCCTGAGTTGTTGGATGACCTTGGGGTGAGTCATTTCCCCCTCTCACTCTTTGGCATTTCTAATTTTTAACTTACTCAGCAGACATCAGGGTTTTTTCCTATCCCCCTTCTTTATTTTTTCTTATATTACACTTTAAAAAAAAAATTGAAAACACTGACATTTTAAGGCATTCTGAAGTTTTCTGCTACTGCTTCTTGTAAAGTGGAAATGAAGGGAAATTAATAAGCTCTCTAATGTATGTCTGGGTCATCTTCACAAGGCACCGCTGGTATCCTAAGGGAATGAATAGATCTAAATGCCAGGAGAATGCAAAGAATGAAAGTCCATCCTGCTACAGGGTTTCTCTCTCTAGCAACAAACCACAGTGAAAAAGTTCTCAATTTCTTTATGCCTCTGTGTGTGTTGTGTGTGTGGGAGGTTTGGAGTTTTGGTTCCCAAGACACCTTATCCATGTGTGAGGCAGTATCTTCCTGCAGCCCACCGACCCACCTGCCTGACACCCTGCCATGCTCTCCAATAAACACCACTCACCACTTTCACACCTCGAAGTGTCAAGAGGCTTCTCTCTTAGCAGTGGCAGAGCAAGGGATTCATGCCTGAGCACTGCTGAAGGATGAGAAGACAGAAAAACCTCATAGAAGCACAAATAAAGAAGCAGCCAGGAATCTCCCTCTGATGCTAATCTATAGTTCCTTTCCCATGAGGAAAGCAAGAAATGTCAGCCAGCACAAATCTCCTATTTCTGGTTTATAGTCTCACCTTCTAAAACCTTGATTCTCCACACAGAGGATAGAGAGGATCCTCACGTCAAGGAGACACAAAGAGAATTAAATAGTGCTCAAAAAGAGCTTGCAGTAGTGTGAAATAATTGAAGTGATCAAAAAGTGAGTATAATATTGCCAAAATTCTGGACACACACTGAATTCAGGTGAAATTGTCAACATCTGTTGTTACCCTGATTCAGTCCTTTCTCCTCTATACTTCTAATCAATGTCGCATTCCATGTGTGGGAATCCATTTTCACATGTCCCCACCAGTAATTATTGCCTCAGTTTTGGGATACCTTTTGCCTTTATGGGGTTGTGAATAGCTGCAGACTTCACTGGTTTCAACCAAATTTGTTTTCACTGAGCGCTTTTGGAAACCAGTAGCACTGAAAATGTTTCATGGTATCCAGAACCACTAGGATTTGTCCAGATTTTTCCCCCCAGATTTAATGATTCAGTCAAAGAAGCATAGAAGTGATGTTATTTTAAAGCAAGAAAAAGAATCCTGAGTCCAAACTCCCTGACTTAAACTCAGAATTTTTTTTCTGACGTATTTCTAGTGAAATGGCACATTTAAAGGAGAGAGAGCATATTTTCATTACCAGCAGTAAACTTTTTTAATTGAAAAAGCAGCTATGAATGCACATCCTTCTCTCCCCAAAACTCCCTTCACTTAATGTAAATTTTACACAACTTAACTTTCCTGTAGCACTGAAATCACACTTTATTCTTCAGTAATTTCTGGAGGTGCACACAGTCATTAAACATTAGTGCTTTTTCATCTCTCTGAAGGCATGGTAATTCCACGTCTAGGATAAGCAGCATTTCTTGTCTTTGATTCATTTAAACACAAAGCAAAATGCACTCAGAGCTAGTGCAATAATTTAGACAAAATGCTTTGTCTTACCAAAGTCTCAGAGCCACTAGAAATAACAAGTTTGGAAACGTGAACTGTCTTGAGTAATTGTGATGGCAGCAGCTCCCATTAGCATCCTGTGGTCAGTCACATTTGCTTGCCTTAGCCTCTCTCCAATTTAAACTTCCATCACCTCCTCATGGGAGCCTACAGGCAAGCTCAGCTGCAAGTCACCCACCAGCAGTTGAAAGATGTTCATCTCCATCAAAACCTTCACTCTACAGAATCACAAAATCCTTAAGGTTGGAAGAGACCTCTAAGATCATCAAGTCCAGCTGTCAACCTATCACCACCAGAGCACTAAAGCATGTACCTACGTATCACATCTATACGTTTTTTAAACCCCCTCCAGGGATGATGACTCCACCACCTCCCTGATTCAGCTCAGTCCAATGTCTTCCAGCACTATCAGTGAAGAAACTTTTCCTATCTTAATCTTTGTGTGCTTGGAGAGGCAGAGAATGGAAAGTGATGATTCACATCCTGAAAAATGAGGTCTTATGTAGTTGTGCAGACGAATTTGAGTTTATATGGATTTCTTTGCAGTTTGTCTTTACAGCGTGTCAAACTTCTTTCTGGTGCAATATATAATTTTGGTCACTTCATTCCCATCACTACATATGTTTTGTGGCTGATTTTAAGGGAGTGATTTCTAGAATAAAGCAGTAGTTGCTGTCAAGAAGAGAAGCTGAATGACACCTGCAAGTCCTCACTCACTCAAACCCTGCCTGGCTCCATCAGTAGATGGAAAGCCTCAGGGGCAGATCTCTAAGCCTCAGCTCTGTCTCTGCCAGCTGCAGATTTTCCAGCCTTAAACAGATTTGTAGCAATCAGCAGTTCCCAGTTTCCAGAGGGACACAGCTACATATGCCTGGACCATTGCTAGTTTTTTTTGATCTGAAAGCTATTCCTCTCCCCAAAAGCAAAATAAACCAAAACAAAAAAAAGGCAGGGTGGAAAGCTCACAGACTTCAAGAACTGCCTCTTTTCTCAGGTCCCCCTGAGCCTACCCAGTGTCCATCAGCCTGTTATCACAGCTGCCCAGCATGGGGAACCCTCCCTGAAAAGCAAAACCGAAACCCAGATGAAATAAAGCATAAGGAAAAAAATCTCCCTTCCAAAACATCATGATCCAGAATTTCAATACAAGAAAGG
The DNA here is from genome assembly GCA_013396975.1 of Bucco capensis. Lineage (NCBI taxonomy): Eukaryota > Metazoa > Chordata > Aves > Piciformes > Bucconidae > Bucco > Bucco capensis. Next base: position 115,250 of record VWZO01021733.1, on the reverse strand, counting down.
CTTAGATATTCCAAAAGCTTTAAGCCAGACTTGGTTTATATTCTTTTATATTTCCTTGTGGATATAACAGCTTTGTTGAAAAGTGGTTGGTTTAAAAAAAAAACAAACCAACCAAACAACCAAAATCTCTTCTGAGAAAAAAAAGAAAATGCCTTTTGAAATTACTGACTTTTCAATGTGGCCTGTATTTTTAGTGCAATTATAAAGCTAATTTATTACAGCAAAATCCATGGCACTGCAAACACTTAAGGATGTGAGAAGAAAATATATATATGTTTATTCCACACAACAAAATGGAAACCATTTCAATTTACAGGTAAATAATTTCCCTGTGGTTTTACCTGTTACACTGAGATATGTTAACCAATTGTAACATATAAGCTCTGACACATCTTTGGAATTATAAAGCCTAATCAGAAGCCCGAGCTGCCAGGTTATGTAATGCTGGAAAGGAGGCAACTGAGGTCAGGCAAAACCTGGTGCTTGTGTGATATGAAGATTGTCTAAATACAAACAACACTTCTGAACCGCTAATTTGTAATAGTCCTGGGGTATACATGGTGAGAGAACAAGTGTATTGGAGAAGAACTAATAAGCCTCCAGAGGAGCTGACAGAATACAAAAGGAAAAAGAAAATANAGAGAAGAGAAGAGAAGAGAAGAGAAGAGAAGAGAAGAGAAGAGAAGAGAAGAGAAGAGAAGAGAAGAGAAGAGAAGAGAAGAGAAGAGAAGAGAAGAAAGAGAAGAGAAGGACTGCAGAGTTTTAAGAACTGTAGGAGACTTCTGCTGGATATCCCATTCCTAAGAGTGAACCTCATGGTCCATTCTCTCATTTTTGTCCAAGACACTCTGTATTTAAAAGTGCTCAGATATAATCTCAGTGAGTTTAATTTTGTTCTTATATTTGTGGAATGACTCCCAAATTTTTTTCAAAGTGCATGGGATTTATTATTTATTTATTTATTCATTTATTATTTTTTGCTCTCTCTCTTCTCCTGTGCAGTGTGTGTAACATAATTGCTTTGCCCATTTGGCATGCTCAAGTGGTTGGTACAATTTCACTGGCAATCAGCATGTCCATTTGTTTGACATTTCTTATGCTGAAAGAAACTAATATTGCATTAGATGCTGTTCTGTGGCAGGTTCACCAGGTCAGTAATGGGACATAATTATATCAGATTGCAATATAATACTAAACTGCTGTTGCTTAATCATGTTCTGTCTGCAAAGGGTCAAATGCTTCCATTTTCTCCATTTTTTTTTTGTTTCCCAACTATAACAGGCTCCACAAATGTCAACTCAACACTGATCTGAAAACACATATAAACACAATGTCCCACTTCAGAACTACAAGGTGACAAGTCAGACTTTTTCCCTAGAAAAATGACTCCAAGAAATACACAGAATAGATGAAGCCAAGGATGTTTGCATTTTTTCTAAAGCAGTCTCATTGGAACACTGTGAAAGGAGCATAATTAATCATAGAATTGTGCAACAGAGTGGGACAAAGAGAAGAAAAATATTTGGGATATTTATGCAAACAAAAGTCTGATCAGTTTGTTGCTGAGATATCTGTAACTCCATTTTGTTCAAGAATGTTCAGGTGGATGCACTGAAATTGATCACAATGAGGGTAGAAAACAAAAGCTTCCCAGATCCTGTGAGCGTACCAGAACAGCCTCAATGGGACTGCTCTCACAAACATTTTGGAAAGCTCTCTTTTCAAAACAATCACTTTGCTAGTGGATTAGATAGTGTTGTGGCCATGCCTCATCCTTGCATGTGATTAGATTTAGTGGGTCAGTGGATATGATTTTGGGACACAAAGAAGTTGTGCCCTGCCTGGGTGGTGAAAGAGGGAACAGAGAGAAAAATAACAAGAATCTGTGAATGATTACACAGAATCACTCATTGATACTCCTAATGCTGGAGATTGGGAACCTTCAAAGCCTGGAGGCTTGGTTCAGTTTGAAAAAAAATTAGCTGATTAATAACTTATAAGGAAATCTAAGGAGGGGGGAAGGAGAGGGGAGAAAAAAAAAAGAACGTATTTTCTTATTTTAAGAATTTGCCATATAGGATGGTGATATCTCCTACTCTGACGGGCCATGGATATTTTGCTGTGGCCTCCTCAAAAAGATAAGTCTAAAGGTAGAGCGATCTTCCCACTAAAGATAGTTGGGTATCAGAGCAGAAGAAGCTGGATTCTTCATCACTATATACTTTAAAGATGTGGTTAAACCAGTCTTTGTCAAGGACAATTGAAATACATCCAATTCGTCCTCAAAATCCTGGTTTTACCTCTGTGACTGGATTCTACAGCTAGATCCATACAGCATTTTTCAAACAGGATTTCAGTATGTAGGAGAGAGGGAAGTGGATTTGGAAGGGAATGGGAGCATGGCCTTCCAGCTGAGCCAAGAGAGACAGTGTGACTGAATCCCCTTTGAATTATACAATGCTTGTGCCAACTCTGAATGCCTCGTGGAGCAGATAACTGCATGGAAAGCTTCTCTCATCCATTTTATTATAGCTGTGTGCCGGCTTGGTGGATGTCACATCTTTAAAGAATGAACTGGGGCATTTCCAAATGGATAGCTGTAAGCATAAGTTTGTCAATTTGAAATTGAAGCCAAAGGTGTGAAGGTTGTTTTCAAAAACAATGTGGTTTAGTTTTCTTACTTTATCAGGGAGGAAGACGTGCCTGCTGATAAAAAGGGATATATTTAAGAGTTTAAAGAATTTGCTTTTTCTTATTATAGCAAATTTGTTGGTTATTCAACAAGAATCAGAAACATAGAATCAGGTTTTTGGGTNCAAAAAAAGGCAGGGTGGAAAGCTCACAGACTTCAAGAACTGCCTCTTTTCTCAGGTCCCCCTGAGCCTACCCAGTGTCCATCAGCCTGTTATCACAGCTGCCCAGCATGGGGAACCCTCCCTGAAAAGCAAAACCGAAACCCAGATGAAATAAAGCATAAGGAAAAAAATCTCCCTTCCAAAACATCATGATCCAGAATTTCAATACAAGGAAGGCTTAGATATTCCAAAAGCTTTAAGCCAGACTTGGTTTATATTCTTTTATATTTCCTTGTGGATATAACAGCTTTGTTGAAAAGTGGTTGGTTTAAAAAAAAAACAAACCAACCAAACAACCAAAATCTCTTCTGAGAAAAAAAAGAAAATGCCTTTTGAAATTACTGACTTTTCAATGTGGCCTGTATTTTTAGTGCAATTATAAAGCTAATTTATTACAGCAAAATCCATGGCACTGCAAACACTTAAGGATGTGAGAAGAAAATATATATATGTTTATTCCACACAACAAAATGGAAACCATTTCAATTTACAGGTAAATAATTTCCCTGTGGTTTTACTTGTTACACTGAGATATGTTAACCAATTGTAACATATAAGCTCTGACACATCTTTGGAATTATAAAGCCTAATCAGAAGCCCGAGCTGCCAGGTTATGTAATGCTGGAAAGGAGGCAACTGAGGTCAGGCAAAACCTGGTGCTTGTGTGATATGAAGATTGTCTAAATACAAACAACACTTCTGAACCGCTAATTTGTAATAGTCCTGGGGTATACATGGTGAGAGAACAAGTGTATTGGAGAAGAACTAATAAGCCTCCAGAGGAGCTGACAGAATACAAAAGGAAAAAGAAAATACTCTTTTTTTTTACAGGTGCTTAAAGTCAGAAGTATTAGTTGGAGCTTGATATGACTTGCAGATAAAAAGAAAATCTGTNCTAGTCCAACATCCCTGCAGTCAGCAGGGACACTTTCAACTAGATCAAGTTACTCAGAGCCCCAAACAACCTGACCTGGAATTGTTCCAAGGATGGGTAACCTACCACCTCTCTGGGCAACCTGGAACAGTGTCTCTCACCACTTTCAGTGCAAAACATTTCTTCCTTCTATCTAATCTAAATTGCCCTCTTTTAATTTAAAATCATCACCCCTTGTCCTGTCACAACAGGTCCTGCTATATAGAATGTCTCCACCTTTCTTAGAGGTCCTTTATGTACTGAAAGGCCACAATACAGTACCTGAAGCACTCAGGTGATATCATTAAATCTTTACAAAATCTTTTGGATTTTACTTTACATAACATTGAGTGAATGTTTGTTAGAACATACTAGGACTTATATTTCAGTCTATTCCTCTCCAGACTTCTAACCAGCAGATTTATCTGGGAGGTAAGTTTGTCTTTCTCTTTTTCTAGTTTTTCAGAATTACTGCTGTTTTGATGGTAGGTTCTATATACACAGGTACCATTCTTCAAATCTCATGCATTTCTGCAGAGGGAGAAAAACTGCTTCCTGCCCTGCTTTGGTATTAACTGGCTGCTACCTTACTTTTGATCCCATTGTGGCTCTCTGCACATAAATCTTGTTCAGTCAATAGGATTTGCCTGCCTGAAGGAATGCATGATCAACTGCATAGAGAAGAATAAAATAGATTTTTGTGCTTCAGATCCTTAAAATGTTTTTGTTGGGAAATAATTCCCAAAGCTGCATTTTGCTAATATTTCTTTTCCTTCACTGATTTTTTCCTTATATTTTCTGCTTGCTGAAGAACACAAACTTTAGTCTCATTTACTGAATCTTTTGATCTAAATTTTCCCTTTCATTGTATTTTCTGAGTCTTTTGTATTTTAACATTTATTTTGACATCTTTATTTTAACATTTGGGCACAACGCATTTTTCTGCAAGGAGTTTGCATAGAGTAATGTTAATTCACCAACCATTTATTCAGGTAGGTTATTCTAAAGGAATCCAGCACAAAAGCATAATAGTGCACTTTGAAGCAATCTAGCAATATTCCAAAGAACTTGACAGTAATGGAATATGGTACTAAGGTATAATAGCTAATGGTGCAAGCTCTTGTTATCATTCTCTGCCAGTGATGTACCTCTACATGTCCCAGGTATGATACATCTGCACATGTGTTACAGCCATTGCAAATGGCATGAAATTCTAGCATACTGTCCTAGTTTAAGTCAAACAAGGTATTCCATACCATATACATCAAATTCAATCACTGAAACTTTCACACCAAGGGTCTCTTACATAAGGCCTTTAAGACCCAAACAAAACAGGTACATGATTAAGCTATTTAGCACCTAATTAACAGCAGATACAAATAAGGAAAGGTTGGGGTCTCCACCTTTTTTGAAGGTTGAGCACCTGAGCCTGGTGAGGATCAGAAGCCCAGCTCTGCTGTTGAGTTTCAATGTTTTTGAAAGTGGCTAAGGTCTTCATCTGAGCTTTTCTAGGAATAGGTTGTATGTATCGATAAAAATAATCCTCAAACATTTACTTCTACCTGTTTGTCTTTTAGACAGCTAACCCCATAATATGTGCTATAGGAGAGGGGAATCTTAGCATTTCAGTTCAGATGTTTGTGTTGCTTATTTTAATGTTGTCCTCACATCTTTTTTTCTGAATCCTTTCTGTTTCCAAGAAATTTCTCCTGAGAGAGAGTGACCACAGCTGAACACAATTATCAAGGTGTCTGCACACTATTGACTTAGGCTATGGCATTATAACACTTCTAGCTTTAAACCCCAACAAGCTCTTCATACATCTTGACATTTTGTTTGCTTCATGATCACTGCTGTGTTTCATGGAGCTGTCTACAATGAGAACAAGATCTTTATCTTGAGTGATTACAGTTAATTTATGACTCAGCTACACATGTGTTGAATTGTTCTCTCCAGTGTGTATCACTTTTAATTTATCTACATTGACTTGCACGTCATGAATGTTGTGCAGAAAGTTTAGTTCTAGAATGCCACAAAGCCTTATTTAGTCTTGGCTGTTCTAAGTTACGTCACTCAAAATACACTTTTCCTGGAAAAAAAAATTGATAAGGAAAAAAAGTTATGCTGCTAAAGGCCTTGTCACAGATGATTAGCAATATTTATTGCTATTTTTCTCAGCTACTGCCTGGACTATGTAATATGTTTTCAAAGTGAAAAAGGAAGCAAAAGCTATCCTGCAATGAGGTCAGCTATTAAACACAGTTTTGAGGCAAGAGATCCACAACATAACTGGAATATTGTATGGCTAGGTTTCGCAAACAAAGATACAGGAAGGGCTCCATCCACACTCCTCACCAGCGCCTTTTCCAAGTTCGCTGATAAAAAGAGGATAGCAGATAGCACCCTCGAGCCTGTGCAATGGATTTTTTTTAGGTGAGACACAGCATGCGCAGAGCTGGACCCACCCTTTAGTCCTAAGGTTCATCTGCCAGGGCCTAGCAAGCTTGGACGCTGGTAGCCAAGTCCTTAGGATGGAGGTTTTATTAGAGTGTCCTTCTCTTAGATGGAAGGCCTTCCAGGGCTAAATGAGCTCCATCTGCCCGGGTTTGGAATCAGAGTTGTCCTTCTCCTAGGATGACTGCCAGAAGGCTAATGAGCACATCCTACCCATATAAGGATTATAGGAACATGGATATCACTCCCCACACTTTCCCGTGGGCAATGAGTTTAATGCTCCCTCTGCTGTGGGCACAGTTATGGCACCAGGGGCCACAGGAGACCCCAAGGGATTTTCAGACTGTGCCTGACTGGAATATTGAGGCTGATGATTAGCTACACTTTATTAAAAAAATTAATAAAAAGGCAGGTTACAATTTTTAATAACTTCAGGAAAAAATCCAGCTGTTCCCGTATCCACTTCAGGCTACTCAGTGCTCATAGCTAGTATCTCTGTAGGCAACATTACAGAGTTTCATTCCTGTTGTGCATTCCTGTGACAATTGTCCTTCTGTGAAGAAATGTGACTGTTGAATATGACTCTTTTTATCTTTCTACTAGTTTTTAACCCCAGGCAGAACTTTACCCCAAGATAGATTAGTCTCTTAAGCAGCTTTTTGTAAGGAATGCTGTTAAAAGCTTTTTAATAAATAATGTTAACTGCATCTCCTCTAACCACTATTTTGACAACATCCTCAGGCTCAAATGCAGTAGTCATTCCATATTTAGCAGAACTCTTCATCACAAACTAAAAACTAAAGATATGGTTTTCTGAGGAGAGCTGGACTTAGGCATGTTTTTGTCTTTGCTGAGGAGGTGACTTAGAGCAAATTAAGCAGAAGCTGGGTGGCGACTTTCATGTTCAAAATACCCTTTATATTGTTTATATAATTATCTTAATATCTCGGCATTTATCTTTTTCATCAGTCAACTGCTATGTAGGTAATAAAAAAAGGACATTAGGAGAGGATTCTGCCCCTCTGCTCTGGAGAGACCTGCTGGGTCCAACTCTGGAGTCCTCAGCACAGAAAAGACATGAACCTGTTGGAATTGGTTCAGAGTAGGCCACAGAAATGATCTGAGAGCTGGAAGCTCTCTGCTGTGAGAACAGGCTGAGAGAGTTGATGGTGTTCTGCCTGGAGAAGAGAAGGCTCTAGGGAAACCTTATTGCTGCCTTTCAGTACTTAAAAGGGCCACAAGGAAGATGGGGACAGATTTTTTTATCAGGACATTTTATGACAGGACTTGTCACTTGTCCCTCCAGAAATCTAGCACTCACAAGAAGCCCACAGATCACCCAAACAGCTTCCAGATGTTGTCATGTTTCTTCCTTCTCTCCCAAATCTATTCCATGCCAATATTCTGCAAATTATTTCAATGTCTGGTAGCACAGAAGATTGATGTAGATCAGGGTTCTCAATTTCTCCCATCACCAACTTGGCAATGATAGCCAAACAGAAGAGCCTTTTACAGCACTGACTGAAGAATAAATCTATAAAAATTTAATTAACCTCTGCAGAGCTTATTGAATTCTAACTGAGTTTAATCACAGGTTTTTTTTAAGTTAGGAAATGCTTGGCATATTTTTGACTCTTGCACAATAGTTTGATTCAAACTTTTCATTTTAAAAGTTTGGTTTGTACATAATTAATAGATGCTGTTATTAGGGTTTACTGATGTAGGAATTGCCACCTACATGTACAAACAAAACCCCCTTTTCATCTACAAATACCTTTATCTTGCTAAAATACAGATAACTAAAAAAGAAAAACTCAAAAATGTGGCATGAATCAATGCATGGAAATAAAGTAACATATTTATTTTCTCCTGACTGGGTTTAACATTGCTTGTGCTCTTTTGGTCCCATAGATGCCATTGTGAGTTATGTCAGTTCGTGCTGAAAGCATGGATTGAAAATGAGTTGGTCTGGATTGATTCAGTCCCCTCCTCTGTTTCAAGAGGATTGAGTTAAAAACTTTAACTCCAGAACTAAAGAATTATCAAAGTTACCTTTATTATTTATAGTTGTTTAAGACTCTCAGATCTCCATCTCAAGGTCATTGACCAAGGAAATCTGTACAAAGCAGTGTGAGGGAGAAGATGTTTTGGCTTCTGAGAATTGAAGGAGACACTTGAGTCAGAGGGAAGTAAGAAGAAGGAATGAAGCAGTAGTGGTGAGTCTGAGCTTCTCTTCCTAATGTCTTTGAGTAGGCTTGAAAGAGCAAAATAAGGCTATAGGAAATCTGTTATTCCAACCACCCCACCCATCCCGGTTTTCACCACTAAAAAGACTACTTTTAGCCTTTTTAACTGAATTCTGCTTTCTGACTAAGATTCATCATAAATTTTTCACTTGTTGGAAGGACAAAAATACATGTTCATTTTCTGTTGATCTCATTCATTATATTCTAGACATAGGATATAGGTTCAGAATATCTAAAAGATGATGTAAATCTCCAGAGTAAATATCATAGCCAAAAAGTTCATTTCTTTGCCACACTATGACTTTCTCCAATATAATAAAAGGTCAGATATGCAGTAAATTCACTGAGTCCAGGACACTATCCTTATAAATCTTATCATTTTTCTGTCAAAGTGTCAGATACATGCACTTTTTTCCTATTTATTCATGACTCCATAAAAAGAAATCAATTTACTAAAAGGCAACAGGCTTCTATGTACCCTAATTAATACCAGTATAAAAATAAAACCAAAACTGACCCCACAAGCCTTTGACAGAGCAGCACTTCACTGTGCATGCTGGTCTTGCTAAAGAGACAGAAGAATGATATTGTGTAGCTCAGTGTGGTATTGGAAAGTGTTCAGGTATTATGATCTTAACATCTATGTAAAAGATTCCAAAATAGAAGAAAAGTGATCTTGGACTAGTCCCAAAATTTCATTTCTACTTGTGGAACACAGATAACATTCTTCCCCATTCTTACTTCAAAATATTTCAAGAACTGCTATTCACATTATGCAGTGTTTTTCTATCAAATCAGAAATGGGAGATTTTCAGTGCTGAAATATCTCCTTTCAGATCATCAGCTGGCAAAAATCATCCAGTCTCCATTACCTACCTCTTTGCACCAGCTGAGGTTCTGACCACAGATGCTTTCCTGCCAGTGAGTAGGAAATGAGCATTCACGTGAAGCAATCAGAGTAACCTAAAAGCTAGAGAGCCCTCTATAAACTATTCATGCTCACAGAAGCTCTTAACTTCTGGGCAACTCTATAACATGGGGAAGAGGGAAGCAGGTCCATCCACACTTGCAGTACTGCATGACTTGTGATTAGGGAAAACAGGTTAAATATGGCTCAGAGCTTTTAGTGACTCATTTTTCATTCCATATGTGCAGTCATGTGCTTTAGTTACTGTTAGTCCAGCCAGAAAGGATGAGGAGATAGGGGACTTCTAAGCTAGTGTTTGAAAACTCTTTGATGTAAAATAAGCTAAAACAGTGTTTTCTCTAATTGGAGGACAACATACATTATATATCCTAGTTTGGGATCCAGGAGCAAATGCTGGACCTGTTATGGAGCTAGAGATTTTCATTTTGTAATGACAAAATTCACCTACTTGCTTGTAGACGCTGCTTACTATAATATAGTTGATTTTCAACTGGCATATGAAGATTGTTGTTCATTCTGCATCTAAACACCAGAACCTTAATCTCAGGCAAGAAAAATTCCATGTTTAGACAAGATGGAGAGAAGAATCCCATAAGCTCTGCATGGTTATGTTTAAAATAATATAATGGCTGCTTGAAGCCACTCAGATTTTGAAAGTTAGAAGGAATTCAGGGAGAGATCTAGACTAAAGGGTACAGTGCAGGTGAGAAAGGCATAAAAATGCAATTTGTCATCCACTCATGAAATTAATGACATGAATATCAACACCAGGTGGGTTTTTGAATGAGACATGCATATTATCCTCAAGCTTTCCAGCAAAACATCATCAACCTTCACAGGAGTTTAGTACTGGATGCGAGTGCATTAGAATAAAGGATACAGGCACTGCTCAGTAGATCAAATATATCTACTCGCATGTTGCAGTAATGGTCATTAGAATGGGCTACAGGACAAATAGGTTTCAATGAGTCTTTTAAAATTCCATTTTAAATACTGTCAGAAAATGAGGAATGTGTTATCTAGTTGCAGGGAGAGCTTGGGAAAGGCAAATGTATGATCCAAATGTGCATTGAGCTCAGAAAGGGCACTGCATACTCCTAACACTTGTGAGCAATACCATGAGATTAGCTCGCTACAGGCTGCCAAGGACATGTCAATTTATAATGTTTAATTATATATATTTTATGCTATAATTACATCTCGTTAGTAGTGTTGGTTGTTTCATTGTCAAGGTGTTTTAATGAGTCCCATTTCCAGAAAAATCATAACCAAATAAAAAATGCCTATTAAGATGATTAGCTCCGCTAGTAGGAAACAATTTAGCCTGAATGATTTTTTTAAAGGGACACTAATTATTTATTATTTTCTGCTTACTTTAACAGGGCTTTTTTGCTGACAGCAAGCATATTTTCTATCCTGGCTTTTAGCCAAAGAAAGGAAAAAGCTGGAAGGTAAAAAGAGAATCTTCATCACTGATCTATAGTCTTCGGGAAAATAAAAGTATAATAGTTATCTACCAGTTTGTTCTGCATTGCCCAGGTAGGAAAAAAAGACCATTACTAAGAGAAGGATTGTGATAGCTGGTAATACATATCAAGTATAACCATTGCTGTCAGTTGGCTCTCAAGACTAAGAACAGGTTTCCTTTCCAAGCCAAATTTCATTTAATTTTCCATATTATGGAACTTTTCCCAATTTCCTTTTGTTACTGAAAACACCATAACTTGGAATTCATAAGTTACCTTCTATTACTTCTTAGTTACTTTTTATAGAGAAAGGCACTTTTATTATGAGATGCTTTATTTAGCAATTAAGTGTCTAGTCTGCATCCCACATGTAAGAGATGGAGAGAGGCAGATTCTTAGCTTGGATGCCCTGCCCTTTGGTGTCCCCATGGACCCTAAACTATGCATTAGCACATAAGTTAAGGGGAGTTAAGTTCTCTTTACATAAGTATATAAGTTAAGAGGAATAAATATCTCCTTTTCTCAGTCTCTATAGAGATATTGGGAGACCCAACAGAATAGAGCTGGTAGGAGTCCCTATCTCTGTACAAACTGATCCCTGTTGCACTACTCCCCTCCTCTGCACACTGTAAAAGCACAGTCAGGTCTTCCTCGGGAGAAATTCTGTTAATTTAGGCCCCAAAATAATAGAAATTAAGATGCAACTGTGATTTGCAGACACACTGGGGTAGGGGTCAGTCTCTTCTCCCAAGTACCGAGCAATAGAACAAGAGGAAATGACCTCAAGTTGTGCTAGGGGACATTTAGGTTGGATATTAGGAAGAACTTCTTCCTTCAAAGGGTTGTCAAGCCCTGGAATAGGTTGCCCAGGGCAGTGGTGCACTCACCATCCCTGGAGGGATTGAAAAGATGAGTAGATGTGGTGCTGAGGAACATGGTTTAGTGGTGATCTGGCAGTGTTGGGTTAACAGTTGGTTTAGGTCATTACCAACCTAAACTGTTCTATGAACCAATGTGTGTGTTCTTAGCTGAGGCTCAGATCGTTCCCAAGGCTAAACACTAACAAAAGGAGGGATGTGGCACAGACTAGAATTTCTTCTGGGGAAATCTGGATAGTGTGTGCACAGTTTCTCATTCATGTGCTCTGGATGTTCTTCAGCTCACCAGCAACTAGAGATTTATGAGATGCCAGGTGTAAGGTGCCTCTCCTGCATCCATGTTACAACACAGAGCTCTTGTGTCTCAGGTCTTGGTGTGCCCTTTGTCCTTCCCTTAGCTCCTGTAACACCAGAGGAGAAGAGCTAGAGCCTCGTTTACCAGGAGGCAAAATATCATGGGATGTGACAGAACAGGACAAGCCCTCAGAAAGCTGGAGAACAACAGAGATCAGAACAACAGAGATGAGCAGGGTAAAATTGGGGGCAGCATGGGCCTGCTTTGCCAACAAGCAGCCACAACTTATGATACAGTCTCCTATTAAATAATGATGACTCACTCTCCAGACAGTAATTTATTTATATGCCTGCTTTAATGTTTTGCAAATCACTGCTTTAAAAAATGCCCAGCTGGAAGACAGGAAGGCTTGGGAGACAGAGAATCAGCTTGATAGAGGATCAGATTAAATAAAAATGACATGGAATTTGACAGCAAGTGGAAATAAAAAATGAGAACCATCCCCCAAGCAGAAATGCAGCCTCATTGCTGGGACTGGTTGCTGTAGCTTCAGAGATCAAGTTTGTACTGTATCTAGTGAAAGAAAAAAATTAAAAAGATAGGAAGAGGAAAAGAGACATTGGTTTATATTTAGTGGCAGCATTTTTTCCAGTCTGAAACACTGATGAGCTTACATCTTTTCAAGCCAGAAGGGACTACTTTGATACCATAGTCTGGATTTCAAACAACATGGCTATGCCTTGAAAGGACAGACCAGTAGAACCAGTAAAAGACAGAAGAAATGTTTAAAGTGTAGTTAATGTCACAGAAATGTGTATAGCTCACAGATAGAAAATCAGCCTATGGACCAGAGGAGAGGCTCTGGTGCATGTTGTAGCAGGGCTGACAGTCTGTGTTTGGTCTCTGGGCTGACAGCTGCTTGCAAAATGCCCATCAATAAATCCCAACCTAGTGGAAGCTTGAAAAAGTAGAAAAACATCTGGATTTGGGGTCAGGTGTGTGTTTAAGACACAATCTATGGAAGGCAGACCAGCATGTGGAGGTGCAGCACTATGAGGGAGGGCTGATGGTGAGATTCCCCCAGGAGGTCTGGGGTAACAGAAGTGACAGTGCCCTTGGGAGCTGCAAGCGTGGACAGAGATGGGGGAGTGTGTAGTTGTGTGTGTATGGAGGAGGCGTCTCCTGCCATCTGTTTTATTTTTTTATACAAATACACACATCCAGGACCCACATGGGATCCAAGTTAATGTGACCTTTCAAGGCGCAATTCAATTGCTCTCATTATGGGTATTGCATTGGGTGTTGTTCTCAATTTAGCTGCTTTTTCTGCTTGTTACTATCTGTATTTTTCCTCTGTTGTTCTCCTCTTTGCCTAGATGGCTACTGAGACCATTCAGTTCCACTTAGTTTGGATGTCAGTGAAATACTTTTTGACGTACAGAAAAAGCAAGGTTAGGGATTTTGTTCTCTGTCCTTTTTCTGAGGTATGTGCATTTGCTCGTTTGTGTGGACTATAACACAGGCTTTGCCCTTCAAGAGAGGGAGGAATATTGTTTGGATCTCCAGACACTTTGAAATGCAATCATCTTTGTGCAACACTTTACAAATTTAAAAGTGAAAAAAATTAGGATGTGCAGAATGGAGTGTACCCTTGTAATTTTCCTGAACTTAAGTTCATGTGAACATCTAAAGTATGCACAAAATATGTTGTAGATTTACCAATATGGCTTTCTGATAGATCAGCTGGTCTCTGGTTTCCCACCATCAGAATGAGCTAGTTTTAAAGAGCCAAATGTGAAACCTGTGGTGATGGCATATGGTCAAAAAAAGGGCTGAGTTATAAAAAACACAGAATATCAGCTGGAAGATGGTTGGGAAGGTGTTCTTGATTTGATTCCTATAATTACTGCAACAATCGGTAGAAACTTACCTTTTCTCATCTCCCTCCAAGCAAATTAGAAGTATTAAAGTATTATTTCCATCTACATGTATGCCACAGATGTGGGGGTTTTATTTCTTTTTTTTTTTCTTCTTTGATAGATATTATTTCTATTCACTGGCCTTGGCCCCGTTTAAATGCACTCTGATAAAACCCAGAATGGCAGTAGATTCTTCTTTGATTCATCATAATCCAAACTGACAAGGTTTAGGCCAGGTCATTTATTTGCTTTCAGTCCCTGCCTTCATCTCCAGCTTCTTCAGTTTCTACCTGTGGTCTTTTGTGTGCAAAACTTGATTTTAGAAATATGCAGTTCCAGCCACTTTTATCACTTCTTCTACCAGTCCAACCCTCACCCTGAGTCCAGTGATACCACCAGTAACTTAGAAAACATACTTTTCCTGATTTTTTTTTTTTCTGGTAGCCTCAGTTATTTAGTGAGAAAGGACAGAAAACACTGCAGGAAAACAGAAAATAAACTCTTTCCCAAAATTTCACAGACCAGCTTGTCTTGTTAGGAAAGAAGTATAAATTAGGTTAACTGGGAAATAAGACACAAGCCTTAGTGGGATATGTTGTTTTGATAATCTGAAACTATTTAGCATTTTGGGATGTGTTTCTCTTAGCCAACTGATATGTTTTTGGCAAATAGCACATTAATTGATGTTGTATCAGAATAAATTATTCTCTGTTCCCTGTTTGATCCACACTGGCTCTTGCAGGCTAGCTGGAAGCATGCTCCAGCTCCTTGCATACCCACCATGTGCCAGGTTGCAATTCCCATGGCTTTATAGTGGTGAACCACCCTCACTTGAACCTGTTGCTGCAGAGGAAAGAATATGTCCATGCTTGTCATACTGGTCTGAGCTCTCTTTTATCAGATGAACTTAGAGAAGAAAACATTTTATTCTAAGAAAATAAAGTTTTGTTCTTCTGTTACAATATTGGTTGCATGCATAACATTTATAACAACGTTAAATAATGAAGCACAGTTTAAGTTTGTGCTTTCTTAGCTGCTCAAGTAGATCAGAAATCTAAATCCTGGCTTTCTGCTTCCCTCTAGTCCCAGTCTTCTCTAATCTCAGACTACATCACTAGTCAAATTGGAATCTCACTCGCATCTCCTTTTAATTTCCTTCTACCAGAAAAGAATGTAAAATCGTGTTTAATATCTTTATTGAACAGGAGTGGCTAGAACTGTAGGCACAGCTTTGGATGAGGAAAAAAAGTGCTACTTTGGAAAGTGCAATAAATACTTCCTGATATCTATTTGAAGCATTCAGCCTGATACCCCCTAGAATCACATTTGTCTTTTCCATGGCCATACCGTGTTGGTGGCTCACAGCCATGGTCTGATTGACTAATGTACCATGCTATGTTTTCAGCTGTTTGCACTGTAAAGCTTGAAGCTTTACTAGATGAATTGTTCCTAGTCTCCCAGAGTATGACCTTCTGACTTCAAAGCATTAAATCTCTTCTCATTTCTGTTATTTCAGTTCCCATTCAATTATTTCAGCAGGCTGCACTCCTCTGTGTCTGTGAAGTCTCCCAGTTTTTGTCATCACTTTTTGCCTGATTTTGCCAAGTTTATTAGTGAAAGCATTAAACAAGATCATTGACAGTACCCAATACTTGAAAGTCTCCTCAGAAAATTTTTCTTTTTCCTTAAGCCCAGTCCACTGCCATCCTCTAATTGCCTCTCATCCTCTTACATACCTTGTAGCTACTGTTCTTCCCTCGTTCTTCCACTGAATTAAACACTTTCTTTGGAACATCTTATTAAAAATTTCTCTTATATTTAAATGAGGTAATCTAACATCTACATCAGCAGTTTCCAGAGGATGAAGGTATGCGACAACAAAGAACTCTTTTCCATATCAGTGACAAAGGAGAAAATGCTTTTCCCTTTGTGATATCAAGGTTCATAACTAATGCCATATGCCACACAGTACTCTGTCCCCTTGGAAAGATGACATATGCTTTGTGGATGTGGTTGGACTATACAAATCCCTGAAGTCGTCTTCAAAAGGAATTTTTCCGTGATAAAAAAAACCAGACTTGAGAGATAAAGAAAGGAAAACAACTCCACTGCTTAGTTATGGGAACAAGATTCCCAGATGGGCTGCAGGGTCTGCAGCCTTTCTCTAGGCTGGACAAAGCTGGTGTAGCCTGGTCTGACCTCAGAGTTGATATTGCCTTGAGCAGAGACTCATAACAGTCCTTCCAACCTGACTTTTCCTATGGCCTTATGATACCATATCTTATTTTACTTCATCTATCAAAAAATTATATATCTGTGCTCCAGATTGCCCATAACATCAACACAAAGACATTTCTCAGAAGGTAAAGCTCCACAGAATCTCAGAAACATTAATGTTGGAAGAGACCTCTAAGATCATCAAGTCCAACCATATACCACTATGCCACTAAACTGTGTCACAAAGTACCACATCTATATGTTTTTTAAACATCTCCAGGGACGGTGACTTCACCACTGCCCTGGGCAGCTTGTGCCAATGCCTAACAAACATTTCAGTGAAGAAATTTTTCCTGATATCCCATCTAAACCTCCCCTGGTGCAACATGAGGCCATTTCCTCTTGTCCTCTCACTGGTAAGCCTTCCTGTATATACATTCTCAGCTGGAGTGAACTCTTTATCATTCTTCACTTACCCCACAGAGGAAGCTTACAAGAGTGCAGCTTGGATTTGCTGTGACTTCACATGGCTTAGGTAGGACAAATGAATCCTGTCTCAGTGTATGGCACTCTATCATCTATTTCACAAGTTGCTGAGTTAAAAACAGTGCAAAAGACTGAATTCAGATGACAATTACCTCCATGTAAACCTTTACCAGAATGCCTCAACTGACTTTTATTTTTTTAGAGGGATATTGTTTTTAACTTGCAGAACTGAGTACGTGAACAAAGTGAAAAGTTTCTCAAGATCTTCTGATGGTTCTTCGTGGGTTTTGTTTGGTGGTTTGTTGTTGTTTTTATTTACCCAATATAATTTGATATGAGAAACTCTTCTTTCACCACTCTGTCTAGAATAGTTATGAAAATGTTTTCTGCAGGGATACATTCAGAGAGCATAAAATACAGCTTCTTGAATTGTTAGGAGCAAACCTCAAGTTCCTCACATACATGCAAACCAAACCACCATGTGCATAAAACATACCACACTGTCTGATCTCTCTCCCAGCCTATAAATAGTGACTGTGGAGGGGAAATGTGGTAAAATATCACCTAGGGATAGAGGGTTATTGAGATTATTATGCAATGCCTGGAGCTAAAGGCTGAAATTTCTTCAACAACTTTCTTTTTTTCTCCTGCCCTGAGAGCAATATTTCACTCTGCAGTTCCTCAAAACAAAAGGCCAAAGAAATATTACGACGGCTCCCTCTGTGATTTTTTTTTTACAACCCAAACATGCACAGCCCACATGGTTTTATTCCATTTCCTTTTGAGCACCAGCCATTAATGAATAATGTGCAGGTTGCGTGTGTTTCATATATGTGATAGAAAATAACGAGAAGAACAAAAAGCTCAGGCTATAAAGGCAAATAAGGAACACTCAGGAAATGCCACAGTTAAGGTTGTTGATGCAACTTGGCCTTGACCTGGCTTGCAGTTATTGCATGATACTTTGCAGAGGCACGTGTTGCAATTATGCTATTTCAATCTGCTTGGCAGGTTTGTTCACCTTGAAATTGGGAAAGCAAGGGTTATGGCTTACTTTAGCATTGTTTTGGCCCTTACCAATTTGTAAAGGTCAGGTGCTGAAAAGATGGGGCCAGATTCTTCTCAATGCTGCCTAGTTGTATGACAAGGGACAACAGGCACAAACTAGAACCCAGGAGGGTCCACCTAAACATAAGGAAAAACTTCTTTCCGTAAGAGTCCTGGCCCAGGTTGCTCATAGATGTGGTGGAGTCTCCTTCTCTGGAGAGATGCCAAACCCACCTGGGATGATCCTGGGCAACCTGCTCTGGGTGACCTTGCTTTAGCAGAGGAGTTGGACTAGATGATCTCCAGAGGTCCCTTACAACCCCCACCATGCTGGGATTCTGTGAAACTGAATGGAAGGTAGCAATAGAAATGTTTACATCCCTCCACAGGTCCTCTTGAAAAGAGCAATGTTTCCCATTGGATTACTGGGGCTGGTGCTGCTTTGAGGTATTCAGAGCTCCACTAGCAAGTGCTTTTTCTATGGCAAAGCAACTCCCAAGTTTACTAAGGGTGTTTGCTATTGTAGGGGTAGGAAGGGAAAAAGGCATTGAATCACAGCTAAGCACCTGCTGGTTTTCCTGCACTCTTTTCATCCTTAATTCCTCCCTCAAACACTAAAATTAGCCCAGGGATGATTATGGTGCAAATGACATGACCAAACTGCTCATAAGATGGTTTATGGATCTCTTGTGGAACTCCATCTTATAGATTTTTTTTGTAAACTACATCTCTATTAATTCTCTTTCTTGGCCTTGTGAACACATATGGAGTGAATTAATTTTAAACAGTTATTGTCTGTCAGTTATTACTTTCTGCGTCACAGGGTTTATTTGGAAAAGAAAATTAGGGTGCTGCTCCTTCAGGCATTAAGCAGATGTTAAATGCTAGGAGTGAAAGCAGCCCCCCTGAAATCTATTAAATTATTTGTATGTGGGAGGCTAAATAAACCTGCCTGTTTTTTTGCAGGAAAACAGGAGACCTCCTAGTTAAAAATAATACATGTATTGGGTGAATGTCCAAGATTTTCAGTTAAGCCAGCTGGTCCAGAGCTAGTCATAGAGATATTGCTTGCTCTGTTGTTTTTATTTTTTCCCCACTGACCTCCTTGTTAAATGTATACAGGAAAAAGGGCAGCAGATAGACCTAGACACAGAAATAGCAATGGTTTATTGTATTTGTCTGTGTGTGTTCAAATATTACCAGCATATGGTGGCTCCCTCTCCACAGCTAACCTTCTCCTCCCCCAATCTAATTAAAACTGACTGAGAAGGGAGCTATGAATTTGCCTCTTTTTTTTTTTTTTCTCTTTCCTTTTTTTTAAATTTTCTTTTTTTGGCATCACATATTAGAAGGTGATAGCTCTATCATATCAGAGTGGTAAACCTTTGCCTGATGCCTGAGTCATGCTACATTTCTCCAGAGAGACCTGTTATTACTCTTACACTTTCCAACACATGCCCACATTGTATAGCACATGGTTACTCTAATATGTTTAGGAATCTGTACTTTATCTAATTTTAGAGCTATTTTCATGCTAAGTTCCTTAGAATGGACTGCAGACCTGTTTTAACTATTCATATTAATGTCTTCTGGTAATTTTCAGTCACCTAAAACATAAATATTTGAAATATTTTTTACGAATTCTTTAAATAACTCAAGAAATGAAATTTATACATTTTAAAATACCGTATTTGGTTCTCCATTCTTTAAATAAGAGTTAATATAGCCTTTAATTTCTTTCTGATAAAAAATCAGGGCAGAAATGAAGAAGACTCCAGATTTTATCCCCAGACAAGAAGCAGACTGTATGACTTAAGGGCTTTGTGCCTGTTTCCTCATTTATAAGGTTGAAATACTAATGATATTGGCTTGGAAACATAGCCTATATATAAGTTATGCCCCAAATTTCTTTTCATACAGGAGAAAAGATTTGCTTACTCCAACTCTGACCAAATATCGTGAGGGGAATAGTGAAGAGAGCGTGGAGCCTTCCCTCCCTAGCTTGGGAAGAGCACAGTGCACCGACCAAAGTGCACTTCTACATTACCAGGTTTGCACTTGATTTTTCCCAGAGCATTTCTAGTTTCTTTGATGTCCACCACAGGAGCCCCTTCTCCTCTTCTCATGCCATGACATACCTGAAGTTTCCGATGGTAGATTATTTCTCTAGCCTAATAGTCCTCATTGAAACCATCCCTTGACTTTTGGCTGTGATTAGAGCTTTGCAAATTTCCTTGCCTTGGTACCAGGGAGCCAGAGAGCACAAACCTCCTTAAACCTTTGTATTTATAATGAGGGTAGAAGAAGCTGTGGGCACACACCCACACAAATCACAGAGCCTGAGATCTTCAGCACATCTCTCTGCAAACTTCAGCTCCTTTGACAACAAGCTGCACATTCTAATTTTTCATGAACAGCAAATTTCTGTCCCTGAACTTCAATTGCAGATATAGGAACGATTGTAACAACAACCTCAACACAAAACATCCCCAAACCCCCAAACAACCAGGGGGGGAATAAAAGAACAGGAAAAAGAAAGACTATTGTCTTTTTCATGCAGAATTACAGACCTCTACCTAAGCAAAAAAATTATAGCAGAAGGGAGTCCTCTTAAATTGAGCACAATTGTCCTTGGGTATTCATTTGCATGAGACTGCAGTAAGAAACTGATGGTCTAAATTGACTGTTTAGGTTCAATTTTGTTTAATGCCTTTAAAATGAAGGAGGTAGGGAAAGAAAGAAAGATTTTGGAAGGGAAGGGGTGAGAAAACAATGGGAAAATCTGATTAATATTGTCATGAATAAATAGCTTCCTTCAGGGGACAACAAAATGAGTTGATGTACTGTGCATACCAGAAGCTGAAAAGATTTGCAGAGCTTGGGAATTCATTTACTGCTTTTTCTAGAGTAATTTTTATTTATTTCCCTGCTCCTAGTCAGGAAAACAAGCTAGTCCAGGGGCTTGGAAACTGAGATGTTACCTGTTGAAGTAATATTTGTTAAATTTTTGATGTGAGGAGGAAAAACTGGCCTTAAATACCAAGCACATCTCTGCATATTTACATTTATCTTAAGATGTTTCTTCACAGATAGTCTACCAAAAATTGGGGGCCAGATTCTGTACAATAGAATTCTGCACACACTTATGCAAAGCATTGCAAATTAGGTGGCAAGGACTAAACATGAGGCTTGGCTAGTAGATGATCCTACTTGATGACATTTGAGCTCCTTCAACAGATGTCTCAATGGAGAAGCTTGCAGAGAGTCAGGCCAAGATAGCTGAATGAATGTGTTAAGGATAGGATAGCACCTTTTATTTCTTTAGCTTCTTGGTCTTGTTGTCTCCTTTCTGCTTTGACATATTGTCATCAACATTTATTGAGAGATTCAGGTAATATCACCAGATTCCTTACTTCTCTGCAGTGACAAAGCTCATAGTAGTGAAAAGTGAAATATATTTCTGCACTTTATTTTTCTTTCTTTTTTTTTTTTAATTTTCCTCTAAGTGATGAAGAAGGAAGCTTTGAAACAAAACAACTTCATTCAAGCCAGGATGCTATAGAAACTGATATAGAAACTGATATACAACCTGAAATTATGTATGAAATGATGAATGAAAATGCCTACCCTATAGGATGGTGAGGTTTCCAGGGTCTCCACCTTGCAGTCTCATCCCAGATATGCCTTCTGCAATCAACTTGTCCTCCTTGTACCTAAAAAGTTTTATTCAAAGCATTACCCATTAAAAATAAAAGTGAAAAATCAAAGTGAAATGGAAATTGAAGATTTAGTCTCATGAAGTGGCTAATGTGATTAGCTTTATTGTAGAGGGGAGCTGGCAAAGCTGCAGTTTTGATCTCTGTAGCTTGGGAGCTGTAGCCATGTTTTACAGCAAGCCTTAAGATCTCAGTGCTCTGGGCAAGGGGACTGGCCCTTTGAAGTGCTTTTTCCCCCCTTTCCTTTTCCTTTTTTTGTTAGATGGGTAGGAAAATCAGAGAATTTAAACAGCCTAGATTTTTTCACAGTCTACAACTGATCACTGGGTGGAGATAGTCCTTGTGGTTTGTGTTTTGACCACTACCATCAGAACTGTTTGTTTTGAGCTGTTGGCTTTGCATTGAATGTAGTGATGGTAGTCTCTTAAGTCCCAAAGGGCTTCAGAGAGGGTAAAAGGAGAAGCTCCATTTCACAAATGGGGTACCTGAGGTGCAGGGTGACTGAGAGACTTCTTAATTTGCTGCAGCAAGTCTGTAACAGAGCTAGGAATATTCACCACATCTCCAAGCTCCCATCCACTTGTTTTGGAAATGAAGGTAGAAAACAACAGAATCATAAACTAGCTCTGCCACCACCACCACCTCCATCTCCAATATGTTACACAAAGTACCTGTTTTCTTTAGGAGCTGGAGAAACTTCTGCTGGTCCTACTATGAGCAGAATAAATCCATTTTTGGGGGGTATTGTTCCCTAGAGTGCTGTTCATCATCAGCAGCACTGCTGAGCTGTCCTCTCTGTTTTGCTCAGTGTAATCAGAGTGGTTGTTGATTTACACAGGGTTTGAAAGGCTAGGCTGTGTTTGCAAGGAGGTTTGTGCATAAAGCATTTGCTTGGAGTCGATGAAATTCTCACAGAGTTGACAAATGCAGGTTGTTATTAACTAATTACTCAAGACTTCAGTTGTTAGTCAAGAAATCTGCCTTTGTCAAAGTCAGTGCAGGATAGAGCCTTACCACAATGTCCTGTTCATGGACTGGGTGGGGTGGGGGGTTGTAGTGTGGAAGGAAATGAAGGACAGAACTGATCTGACTTGAGGCATTTACAAGGCAGGTAGTTTACCTCTGAGGTAGCAGTTGAGCATCCTTTTTCCACAACAGGAGGCAGAAATGCTCCTACAGCACCCAACATGTCTCACCACAAGTGAAAACGAAGGCTGAGGAGAGGAAATGTATGTGCTGAGAAGTTAGCAGATGAAATTTCCCAAGGAATGGTAAGCTCTGGGGGCTAGTAGGTTCTGCAAGAACTGATACATTCAAGAACCAAGAGGACTATAGTAAAACTGGAAAATTACTTAGGTGAGAAAATAAGCATGTGCAGGTAGGTAACTCGCAGGAGACTGCACAGAAGACATGGGTGTGCTGGGAAAGCTGGTGGGGAGTGATGCAGAATAGTGAATAGATCAGCTGAGTAATCAATGGGTGGTGTGACATGATGTACCTGTGCCCTTGACCTCTACAAGGCAGAATGCCAGAGGCTATGAGCTAATGGACCTTACCTTTAACTCAAAGTACATTTTAGTGAAAAAGATCCCAAGTGTATGTGCTGTTGACAAGGAAATCAATAAGGCTGCAATATGCAGTAGACGTGATAATTGCAAAATCTTATTACTACTAAATCTCAAGGAAAAAAATGAGTGATGCAACTTAGTCATTACTAATTATTTGCATGGCACTATGTCCTAGAGATCCTACAAACTGTTCACAGAGGCAGACCCTGTCCATACTGAGAGTAGGAAAGTCTGGACCTCAAACAACTTATTTAACCTTACACTAGAATGGGAAATGAGCGCAGAAACCATTTGTCCAGCAGAAGACTGGAAGCTGCTCTTCTACACGAGCATTTCAGTGACCTGTTTGCTATTTATTACAGTAAATGAGGTCCCTCTGTTGAAGATATGAACTTAGTGGTGCATAATTCCTTCTATATGTTTTGTTTTGCTAATGGTTTTCTCCTTAATTTTAACAAAATGCAAAGCATCAAAGTCTAAATTTTATAAGGACAAAGTTTTATGCAGAATTTTACCACTGGGATATAAGGTAAATGTACTTTAGAGAGCCTTTCTGCAGATTACAAGTTACAAATAAGACTTTAACAGTATATCCTATTGGTGTCTACAGCTTGCTGTTTCCAACCACCAGCCTCTCTGTTTTATAGGATTTATAAATCAGCTTTGAAAATTTTCTCCAGGCTATATTTTGGCATAGAAGGTCACAGCCAAGACTTGGTTTCTCTAGAACTCATTAAAAAAGGTTTGATGTTTTAAATTACACTGAAGCAAGAGAGGAAAAATTCTATTTCTGTGGCTTTTAGCATTTCCTCCCCCACAGTCCCATCCCATTTGAATTAAAATGCATCTGAATAACTCTGTTATGGTATGACTTTCTTTTTTTGTGGTGTTGCCATCCAGTATTTCTGTGGGGAAGACAGCCACTTTCTAATCCCCAGAATGTGCAGCTCAGTTGCTGAACATTGTTGGAAAACATTTCTATTTCAGAAGTGGTTTTCCACTTTGCAAAATGTAAAATCTATGGCAACCTAATATCATCTGGGTCCAACTGGAAGCCTGTCTAATTCTCTCTGCTGATCTCAGTGGACACTGGAAATAACAGTGGAAGAACCAAATGTCACTCCTTTGGATAATTTTTAATTTGAATTATCATATAGGTGCCTGGAAGAGGAATTGAGAGGTGAAATTAAGCATGGCTAAACATGAAGTAAGCCAAGTGGAAAAAAGAAACCATAAATATCCACTCTCAGGGAAAGACTCTACATTAATTGTTGCCACTCAGAGCAGGGAGCTTGGAGACACTGCAGAACAGTGTAGTACTTAGAAAATGTTTAGAAGCAGAAGAGATCTTAGGGATCATTAAAAAGGGGGTGGAGATCCAAATCACCACCACAACTCCGTGTAAATCCACATCTTTAGTCTCTTCTGAGAATTATGGTACCTCAGGATAGATAATTCCACTCAGAAAGAGAAGAAAAAACCCATACAATGATGGCCAGAGGTGTGTAACAGCTTCTGCAATAAGGAAGAACGCTATAAAATAGTCTCTTTAGCTTGGCAATGACTCAGAGGGACATGATTACAGATGTGGAAAACCACGAATGACACTGATATGAGCAGGGAATAATTATTCTTCCTTTCTTGAAACACACAGACTAGAGGATACACAATTCAGTTATCAGGAAAGCAGTTCAAAACAACAAAAACCCCCTTGTGAACTACTTTTTCATATGGAGTGTAATTAAATTGCCTCCAAAAGCTGTGGAAATTTGAATTAATGTGCTCAAAATTTGACTAGAATTTTTCAATGAGTATATATCAGTAAGGAGCTATTAACTGCAATAGCAAGTCCTTATTCCATTGCCTTCCTGAAGAATTTGCCAGGGAAAAGATTGCATTATAATTGTTGTCTTAGTTGTTCACCTTCCCTAAGGATCTGCCACTGAGCAGTATCAGAGATAAGGAATTAGCCTAGATGAATTGTGTGTCTGGCTCTATGCAGCTGGTTTTAAGTTCTTTCTTATTTTATTTTTGGATTTATGGATTCCAGCACTGGAAGAATGTGTTTGATTAATTAAGGTTTATAGCCTGTGGGAAGTCTGTTCCAAAAAGCTTAAAAACACACATAAACCTCCTAAGGAATGTTCAGCTTGGAGAGACTGTAGAAATGGGGAGGGTTAATTTTGAGCAATAATTACAACTGGATATATCCAGTCATTCATCCACTTAACCTTCTTCCTGGATCTCAGCAGGCAATTCCTCCATCCAGACTGAAATCTGCAACCATCATTGCTGTTGGATGGTCAAGATAATGAATCACAGAATCATAGAAAGGGTTGGGTTGGAAGGAACTTTTACGATCATCCAGTTCCAATCCCCTGCCATGGGCAGGGACACCTTCCACTAGACCTGGTTAAGATCCCCACAGAAACTCTATCATATTTTGAAACTGGTCACCATAATAAAATCAGCAGCTGAATGCAATCTTAAAACAAAAAAGGGAGCTTTTTAACCCATCTGAAATGCTTTATTCTCCTGAGAAATTGTATTTTACTTCAGGGGTTCCTTTTTTTTTTTCCTTTTCCTGCTAAATATCCAGAGAGTATACGTAAACTTCAAGAAACCTGTTTCTCACCAGAAATTCTCATTAGTTGAAAATTGGTTTAGACTAGTTCTATGAAACCTCTTCATGAAGATGAACACTTACACAAGCTTGTTGCCATGGACTTGGATTCCTATTTAAGAGCACAAACTCATGTTGATTTTGGAAAAACAAAACAAACAATAAAAACAACAACAAAATCCCTTCAATACATCAGCATTTCTAAACCTCTCTGTGAGAGTTTTAGGTAGACACTGTCAGGTATTATCCTAGTTGCATTTAATTAAGCATAGTGAAGAGATTTTAAGTGGTGGTGACCACACTGGTTTAACTCTATTTGCTTTTGTTCTATATTGGGCTTTTTTTTCCCCGAAACCATAGCAAAATCAAAGTAATGAATTTCTAGACATGAGCCTTTTATGGCCTTTTGTTATTGCAGAGGAAGAAAAAAAAAGAAAAAGGCTGTTGTGTGTTTAATAGTTGCTGTGTACCCAACCAATAATTATTAAAATATGCAGTCAAATGCCAACATGACCTGAAATGCTTCACTGCATTCTGCTACAGTACCTGCAGCTTGTGCTTCATAAACCATATTCCGAATGATTGAAGTGCTAAACCCAAGTTATAGTTGTGTGAGAGTGTTCCCCGGGGAAAACCCAGACACTGCAGTAACTGATGTTATCAGAGTTAGCAGCACTATTGATCACACTTAGCCAGGATAAGGCTCCCTCCTTACATGGTGTAAAGGGCTGTCACCTCAGAATCATCCTGCAAGAGGAGGGAACCACTAAGAGAAAGACTAAGAGTCTTAATATGACTAAGAGCATGTCATATAACAGGAAACTAAAATAGCTTCATGTCACCAAAATAACTCTGTCATGCTCTGCTACATCACAGTTAAACAGTGGGGGTTGGAAACACCTCTTCGAGCTGTAATACAATTAATATCTGGCACAGGAATTAGCAATTTTCATTCTTTATGGTATTGGTAGGCATCTAAAGGTTTCCCAGGGGAGTTGTGAATCCTGTGAAGTTAATGCTTACTTAGTGACATGGTTTAGTGGTGATAGGTTGATGGTTGGATTCGATGAACTGAGAGGTCTCGTCTTTTCCAACCTTAATGATTCTGTGATCTCTTGAGTCTATGCTGGCCCAGAGGCCTGTAGAAGCTCTCTGTGGACTGCCCAATGCTTGTAGATCATGAGATGAAAATCACAGTTAATTACCCGAACCTGAATAAATGAAGTTCCTAACTGCAAGAAGACTGTGTTTGTATGTCAGACCCTTCTAAGAGAAAAAATGGCAGCATGCATCCTAATTGACTTCCAAGTTTGACTGATTTATGAATGAGATTATAAAAGCCCTAAGAACTTAATTTTAGCACTATTTCATACAAAAAACATCAGTCAATAGGGGAAGCCTTTTAAAATTCAGCTGGGATTTTTGAACATTTAGCAGTCCTAGAAATTATTTTTCAGGCTGCTGAGCACTTCCCTGGGGGAAATTTTAGATAAAACTAGAGAATATGTGCATGGTCACACATTTAGATCTGCTTCATAGTTAAGATTTGTGGATGTATGGCAGCAAGCTGGAGCTCCTATACCTCTGTGGTGAACATATGGGCAATAAGTCTGATGATTTTGGAAAGCATCAGACACTGCACAAATTCTGTATGCTTGCAGAGACCTACTGTGTGTGAGTTGCCCAGTTCTTTCCATAGAGGTCTTCAGGATATCCAATACCATAGTTTCCACTTCTTGTTAGCATTTACTAGGTTTAATACTCTCAGATATATGAATATAGTCCATAATAGGTCTGGCTTAAACTCTAAATTAGAAACTTGAACAAAACTGAAATATCTTTGGAAGATTAAAAGCAACAGAACTTATGTTCATTGAGAAATACCCACCCACTCCATGAAACAGAGTAGCTGAAAATGGTCTGATCTTAATATCACTTATATTTTGAGATAAAACCATTCCAGGTCAGGATGTCTGGGGCTCTGAGCAATCTGATCTAGTTGCAGATGTCCCTGTTCACTGCGAGGGGGTGGACTAGATGACCTTTAATTATTCTTTCCAAACCAAGCCATTCTATGATCCTTCTGCTGACTTGAGCTGATCTATATTTTTCAATTCAAACAGCCTGGGATTAGGCTTTTTGCCTGAATCCTTATTCTACTGAAGGCAATGGCAAAAGTCCACTCTCTTCAAGGGGAAAAAGATCTGTTACTAGTGAAGAAGCTTAGCTAAAGTGCCTTTGCCTGAAAATCACTTGCCCAGGACGTGATCCCTGGTTTACAAACAGTTTGGGTCATCTCTCAAGGACCTATCTGCTTAAGTATAACGTGCAATCTTTGTACTTATGTGGCTAAATTGCTGCTGCTGATAGTTAAGCTAAGCTCCAAATTCACAGAGCTAACTTTTCTTCTTCTTTTACTGACTAAACGGGAGTTGAGGGACACAGAAATGTCAAACAAGCTCCTGGAAAACATTTATTACCTTAGCAGCAGATTGGTGCAATGCAGTGAGTTGACTCACTTTTGAGTCAGAAAGGGCGAATCATTTTTTTACTTTTTTCAAATATCATATATTGCTGTTCGGCCACTAGGATATATTTCTGCTTTACCAGAATCGGGTAAATCAAACACCTGCTTCTTGTTCCCTTCTTCTGCCAGTCCTAAGCAGTAGGCAAAAAGGTTTTTCTTCAGATTAAGGGGTCTCCCTTCATCCTGGTGGCATCAACACTAAGAGGATGGAGGAACGTACTTCCTTGCAAAACATCCTGTAAACCAATACTTAAACCCTGGCTGTGGAAAGACACAGCTTTTTATTTCCTTGGGCTGAGGTGGAAATTACAGTTATGTTAGCTGTCTCCTGGGATATTGATCTAAACACTGCTGCTGTTTGAAGACTGCTGATGTGCACTTTTTGCATAGATGCCCTTAGTGATAAGTGTACTCAACCAGAGCCCCCTTGCAGTCAGCAAGGCTTGCTTGAATCCCTTGGACAGGAGCTGTGACTTTGTAGCCTGCTGGCTAGGACATTTAGGTACAGGTAAGGAGAGGAAGTTTGTTTCCTTTGATCTCCTTCTACATTTCCTTTCTGTTTCTTTAAACGAATAATTATCTAAGGTAAACTATGTAACCAGATGTTGGAAAAAACAATGACTTATGTAGCTGGAATGTTTTCCTGGTTTTAGGTCTAAATTAAAATAATGCACAGCTCTGCAGCTGCAGCCGTTGGAGAGGGCTCATGTCCTCAACCATGTAAGACACAGGTCAAAATGCAGACAAAACAACTCCTGTTTCTATTTCTTCTTGGCTTGTCATGCTAATGCCATGCTTCTCAACCAGGATGTTGGTGCTTTCCCAGACCTCATGTAGCTGCATAGGTGCATTGCTCCACTGTGTGATGTTTGATCCCTGACATGGTTACCTAACTTTAAACAGTAGCTGCTGATGATGGTTGCAGTGCCAAATTCCTCTCGTATACCCAGCATCTACTTACTAATGGAATGTCCTAGTTTGAGGCAGCATGAGGTGTTCCATGCCCTAAACCTCATATTCAATATAAAACCAAGGTTTAGTTCCTGAAACTTCCACACCAAACTTAGGCCTTGGGGTCTTGTGCATAAAACCTGAGATCCAAGCAAGGCAGGTGCATGATAAAGCTATTTAGCACCTTATTAACAGCAGATACAGAAAGGGAGAGGTTGGAGTCTCCAGCCTTCCCAAATGTTGCCTACCTGAGGCATCTGGGGTGGTGGACTGGTAGCTCTCCTGGTGAGGATTAGAAGCCCAGCTCTGCTGCTGCAGGACTCTCTCTGTTCTTCCTTTGATCTCAAATCAAGAGTTCTGGAGCCCAGTTCCAGGGTCCAGCTCCTGGGTCTGATTCCCATCTGTTGGTGAGTCCTTCTGCTACAGTATCAGTGGTGATGGTGATGTAGTTGCCATAAAGGGTGGGCTGGGTGTGGTATTGGTTTTGTGAATGCCTTGTGAGGCCCCCTGGCGCCTTTTTTGAGGCGAGGGCCCTGGCGCCTTTTGTGAGGCAAGGGCCCCTGGCGCGTTTTTTGAGGNTTTGAGGCGAGGGCCTCGGCGCCTTTTGTGAGGTGAGGGCCCCTGGCCAAATTA
Source organism: Bucco capensis (assembly GCA_013396975.1). NCBI lineage: Eukaryota > Metazoa > Chordata > Aves > Piciformes > Bucconidae > Bucco > Bucco capensis. The sequence continues at coordinate 85,528 of VWZO01021733.1, read as the reverse complement.
GATCTGGTTGCACAGGGTCTTGCCCAGCTGAATTTTGAGTTAAGGTTATGAAATTTTCAATGAATATGGATATCCAGGACAACTGCATACAGAGATAACTTAACCAGGTATGAATCAGACTAGAGTCCTCTATGCACTCAGCCACTGCACACCTGGCTCTATCTCTGCCTAATTTCAAGGATGTGTCAGTCTGCCTTGGTCTAAGGAGCTTTAGCATGTTGAATTGTGAAGCGCAAGGCTGCCACTCAGAGATGGATTCATCGTGTCAGAAGATCATAAGGTTATATTTGTACCTATAACTTTAGGAGCTGTTGAAGTATTTGGTTTGGAACAGTTCCTCATGTCAACAGAGGCCTGATAGAGGTTTATGGTTGTTTCTCTATTCAACCTTGGATCTATTTTTATTTGCTTGCTAATTTGCCATTCGTAGTAGTAAAGTTTTATTGAAATCATAAGCTCTGATCTTACTTGCTAAAAAAAAAACGTTATGGTTATTCATAATTTTAAGAGTTAAGGCCTAAATACAGGGAAGAAAAGAGGTTTAGAGAGAGAGAAAATAATAGTTATTTGTGGGGATTTCCTTGAATTTTTCTGCAATATTTGAAACGTAGTCTCTTTGTGCCAGACACTTATCTTGCATCTCTACTGTATGGAGTGGTCTGCAGGCTCTAAGCTGAATTGTGCCTAGCAGTTTCAATTTCTTTAGAAGATATATGCCCTCATGACTGATGTAATTAAAGACAGCTCATAGGAGGCAAATCTTGTTCACAGATAAAACTTCTCAACTTTACACAACCAAGATTTATCAGCACCGTCCTGGCTAACCAGGGAGGTCCCAGCTTACTGGAGGTTAGTCAAAGTGACACCCATCTACAAGGTGGGCTGGAAGGAGGATCCAGGGACTATAGGCCTGTCAGTCAGCCTGACCTCAGTGCAGGAGAAGGTTATGGGGCAGATCATCTTTGATGTCATGCTGAGAGATGTGGTTTAGTTGTGACCTTGGCAATACTGGGTTAACAGTTAGACTCAATAATCTTAAAGGTCTTTTCCAACCTCAAAAATCCTATGATTCTGATTTTTCTAATCTGGAGATTTAGTTTAAGCCATTATATATAAACCTTTAAAGAAATGCCCTTGATTTCAAAAGCAATGACTCCATGGGAGCTGTTTTTCTAGAAATGCTCTATGAGCTCATTACTCACAAACTACCAATTCATGGGCAATTAATATTAGGAACACAAATATGAGGAAGTCTTTTACAACTAAATTCTTCATTTGAAAACTGAGGCTGATTTTACTTAAACCTTAAATTTAAACCTGGGGTCAATAACACTGTCCATATCAGATATACAGATGTCAAGAGCAGCTGCCAGTACCTTGAAAAAGGACAGTTTCTCATCAAGTGAAGATTTTTAAGGTCCTAGCTCAGGAAAGCTTGTGAGTTTGTATAACACTTTGGGAAATTTGCCAAAACTGTAATGCAAGCCTGGCCTTTTTAAAGCTCACTGAATTGTATTATTAACCTTGGAATAAAAAAAAAAAAAAAAAGACCATTTGCAAATCTTATTTTGATAATTAACATGCACAAGTGATAGAAAGCAAACATCAACCTTCCCCTGGACACCTACTTCTTATTTGTACATGTTAATTACTTACATTTGCATACATATATGAAAACAGTGCTTTCTTCATTAGTACTGAGCACATTCCTCATTAAGTTAAGCAAATACCCCCAAAATACAAACGCAGTTGTAGCTAAATTTAACATTATTTTACATAGACTGACAGTCAATGCATTCTTCAAGCTATTTGGCTCTCCTGGATAGTAACATTACAGACAAAAAAATCAAAACCCACCAACAGCAACAAAACCTACATGCTTTGATACTGAAAACAAAGGAGGAGGAGGATCAGTAGGTTTGTTGGGGACAAGTCAGGACTGAAGCCCAAATTTGGCATATGAGAATCTGAAAAAGTTACAGAACAGCTAGATCAGGAAATTTTGCCAATGTATTTCTCTTTGTTGCAAAGATCATAAGTCAAGCCAAGCTTGCTTGCTCCTTCCTAACTGCAAGCGTTATATTCTCCAGTAGTTGTGGATATCTAATTTATATTCAGATAAGGTTTTTATTTTCTCTGACCTTTTCTCTGCGAAATAAGGAGAGATTTTTTTCTGATACTCCTTTTTCAGCTTGTAATACTAAAAGAGTATATGCTATTTCAGGAGAATGAAGAGCATGTACTTTCAATCCAACTTCACTTACTTGGGATCAAACAAATCTATGTGCAAGAATAAAAATGTCTCCAATATACATTTTGTTGTCTCCACATGTCTCTTTTGTACAAATGTGGAGCAGTTTAGAAACTCAAATATCTTCTGCCATCACATGCAGGTTGAAATTCTTCAAAATCAGGAAGTGCAATAAAAAATTAACAAAGTTTTCTGAGCTGTAGAGCAACTTGTGCAAATAACCTGGTTTTTATTTCCATCCTGCTTTTACTTCCACAGAGCAGTGTTGGGAGTTTTAAGTGGTATATTTTGATCTAGAGCCCTCATCCTCTAGATTGCACAGAAAACTTTTCCATTAGTGCTCCTTCAGCCAACTGTGAAACAGCTTCAGGAGCTGAGTCTGCAAGCCATGTTGTCCCTTCTTGATCTGCCTTGCCGTAGGGAGCCAGTGATAGATTGGGTGCTGCAATAAGTTTTGAGAAGCATTGTGGGACTCCAGGGAGAACAGATTTCACCACTGAAAAAAGAATAAATCTGTTTGATAAATTTAAACCATTTGATAAATTTAAACTCTTACTGAAGATCTGTACAATATCTGTAAACTTACTGAAACAGCCCCATTGTGGGATTTACATGGAATAAAACATAGAAATGAATGAGTTTTACTAAAAGGTCAGGCATATTTGCAGCTTATTCCAGGGAGATTAAGTAGCAAGACTTTGAAGTGGGAGGTGTAGAGCTGCATCCTTGAAATTCTCATTTTTCTGTCATTTTAGGAAATGTATGTGTGTGCCAAAGCATCTCGTTGTTCTTCTGATGTTTTTATCAGATCCATGTGAAATGCAGTTGGTTCCAGCCTTGAAATGCAAATTTGTCTTACACTGCTCTTGCTGCCAGTAGGAAGACTAAAAATACATATGTAATGATGTTCCTGGAACTCTTGCAAATGCCTTTAAATGATGATTCCAGGGAGGTTTTTTTGCTGCTATCCAAAATAGTGTTAATTTCACAGGTTCATTTGGGCCAAAATGCATGGAGTTGTTTTTAAATTTAAAATCCATCTGAGGAAAAAATGATTTAATTATTAGAAGAACTTTGCCAAGTAAGTAGGTCACTAAAATAGTGACCCTGAAGGGGAAAAAAATTATTTTGCCATTTTTTGATGCTTACATCTGTTTTCATGATTTTCTCGTTGCTTTAAACCTTTTTTGCAGTATTAGAATTCCCAAACAGTCCACAAGCCTTGTAATTCAGGAAGGCTTATAATTGAGGCAGATCTACTTAATTTCATTGAAAGGAGAAAAATGAGAAAACTAATAAAAAAATTAGAGAAAAGAAGCATAATCATCATAGCCAAAGGCAATTGTTAAAAGGCTTCTAACTAATGCCAACAGAGATTTTCAAAATGGAGACATTTTAAGGCTAGTGCCTAAAAATATGGATTTAGGAAAGCATACAGAAGTGACTATTTAAAGCTTAAAGTCAGGAATGTTGGGGGTTTTTTTGTGCTAATACCATATTTAAAAACTGGCCTGAGTCGAGGCAGAACTAGATTGATTTCAAGAGCCTAGATACTGTCTTTCCAATGAAACTCTATGTCCCTGTGGTTTTTTTGATGGGAAACAGAAGTGCTCAGACCTTCTGGAAAACAAGTATTTGAAAGATAAAACTAGAAGGCCAAGGTGGGACACATTCAGGTTGGGCTCAATGTCATCTTTTTAACTACAGCTGTAACTGTGGGATTCATCTTGCCCAACTTCAAGTCTGCCATGTGGGTGTTTCTGTTTGACTGGGTTGTCCACTTCACCTTCAGTCAATGGAGGGAAGATGCATTACAGAAAATGAATCATCTCTTCCTAAAGTAGATATCTAAAGCTGGTCACAAGAATTTTCCCTTACAAGGGCACATTTTTCTCCATGCCTCTAAAAGGAGTGTGGGATGGGTGTCAGCACCACAGATGTCTGAAATTTGAAGAGCTACATCTTGCACTGGATACTAAAATCCAACCACCAACCCATGAACATTTTACTTCAGTCTTTATTCTTCCTTCCACAACTTTCAATGTGTGATATGATGATGCCCCTTTAATGATTTCTTCTCTATGGTGTGCAATGGCGGAAAAAGATTTATGCTACTTGGTAAATTTAACTTCATACTTGGTGCAATAAAGAAAGTGGAAGTGCCCTTAAGAGTTATAAAAAAAACCCTTGGCTTTCAAACCATGAAATTTCTACAGTGTGGGTGTTTCAGGTATCTTATTGCTGAAGGTGCTTAAACTAGCCCAAATGGTTATTGATGATGGGAAATCAGCATCAGTAAATCTATGTGTTGTCTGGATAGCAGTGAGAGGTTAAACAGAACAAGCAATGACATCAGCTAATGGTACATCCAGAGTTTTGAGAAATACCACATACAAAACTCTGGAGAAAGAGGCTTTAAGTTAAAGCTAATAAAACAAATAGTGTGGCTAATCTGGAGTGATTCAAGGTGAAAGTCAACTCCCAGAAACTTCTTGGTCCTTTGACAAGAGCAGACTTCAGTGTTGTAGATACAGTTCCTAAAAAATGCATGGCAGTATCACTCAGACTTAAAACTAAATGTAATTTGATAATTAGGTGCAGAAAAAGATTTGGAATTATATACAGCATCCACAAGTAACTGAAATGCTTAGCAAATGTACATGCTTTTAATGAGCATCCACTCAGCTTCATTTTAAATTACTGTAGAGACTGAAGATCATTTCAGTCACCAGATAATCATGATTTTTTCCCTAGAAACTAATGGGTAAACTCCAAACCTAAACAGAAATGAAGGATTTGCAGCATATTACAGTATTAAATACTGGCATTTGGGAAGGAAGCTTCTTGCATGGGGGCAACAAAACGACAAAACTCGGCAACAAAACGACAAAACTCAACAACAAAAAAGGCAGCAAGCTACTTCTGAAATATAATGTACCAACAAAATTAGAAATGGAATTGAGTGAGAAAAATGCATCTGCTGAGGACAGAATCAGACAGGAGGGAGAATTTATAGCCATGCATTAATTTCATAATCTTAGACCCTGAGCTGGGTGGAAGAATGATGGAAAAGGACCTTATCTAATAGATGTGACAGCAGTAATGATATTGAAAGATGATAGTCTGCATCTGAACAGCTACCAAGGATTCATATTCATAGAGTTAAATGTTAAACTTTCTCATAAAAGTGAAGTGTTTGCACTTAATATATTTAGAAATTAGAACCAGGAAGAGCTTTTCCTCCCGTCTCATCCTCTACAGCTTTTTGGCATAAACTAGATGTCTTATATATGGTTAGGGAAATCAGGTAAGTGGATGCTGAGCCGGTTTGCTTGTTCACTCACATTACCAAATGGAAAGAGTTGTAAATTGTTTGTGAAGAGTGAGCTATGGGCTTATGACTTTTCTGTGCTTCAGAATTATGCAAGTCATGTAGTCTTATACCTTTACTCCAAACCAAACCAGATCAGGCAGGGTTTCTAAGAGGATAGGAAGCCCACTTGCTGAAGAAATGTTAGGGTCAGTGTTTCAGTAGCTGGCAGCCTGTACTTAAAAATAGTAGGGCAACAGAGAATGAATTGAACCTCAGCCTTCTACTTGCTCAAGTGTAATTTGGTCTGTTTTGTTTAAGCTTCTGAAAAGCTCAAGCGCACTGGGAAGTAATGGAGCAGTGAATCAGGAATTGGTCCAGTGGTGCCCTTCCTGTGAATGAGTGGTGGAGAAAAAAAGGAGTGTTGCCCTTACCCAGGTCTGTGGCTAGCAACCTATCTGCAGAGTTATCAGATAAGTCAGTGGTAGAGCAAAGAGAACATATTCCATGATAGATGGAACATGTGCAGCAAGACAAATTGGGACACTACATTATACTTTGCAAATGTATTCCCAGCCTTAAATAAAACATTTGCTATTAAAAGAACCATTTGAAGAAGGTAACCCAGAGCCAGACTGTGACTGCAAATCAGTGAGATAATCATATGCAAGGGCTGCCCTGTTAGAAAAGTTGTTGTCCAAATTCAGCCTTTGCAAATTGGGGCAAGTTTTTTGCACTCCTGCACTGGGGTATGCAGCTGGCAGCCAGTTTTTGTACTTCCACTGCATCCAGGGCATGCAGAAACACTGCTTCTCTCAGCATAAAGCATTTTACTGCTTATAGGCTGAGAAAAGATTATTGGTAATTCAGGTGATTTGCAGAGAACTCCATTAAGAATCTTTCAGTGAGCCCTGTTCATGAGATAACGATGAAAACCTATTTCAGACTGGAAATATGCCTCCTATCTCTTACCCAGTCCAAAGCAATTCTACAGCAGTGAGGTACTGTGCTCTGAGATGGATTTTAATCTCCCTTACACAGGTGGAAGTTAGGGAAAGTTCAGGTGGAATCAGTAGTTGCAGCAACATAAATCAATTCCTTTTTCAGTTGTGCAGGGAGAGAAAGGGACTTTTTTTCCAAATAAAGAAGGATTGCAAGGTACAATTCTCCCTCCTTGTATCTTTGTCCCTGTATATACTGATGAATTTCAGGTAGAATGAACCAAGACAGGGTGGAGCACAATGGATATCAAGTAATGTTGACAAGAAGTAGTTGGTGACAGCAGCAGTTAATACCAAGGAGCCTGAGAGGATTTAGTGGTTATGGCACTAGTACACAGCCAGAGATAAGGCAGACACAGCCAGCAAAGAGGCAGGAGGAACAAAGTAAAAGACAAAAGGAATGAAAGGAGCAGCTCAGTGATTAGGAGAGTAAAACCCACTTAGATGTATTTGTCCCCATCACCACATAGGCTTGGCTGCCATCACAGCACCAGAAGACTGTGCATTGAAGGGCCAATTGAGCCCTTCCAGTGGGAAGATTTTACTGTGATCTCTCTAGTCAGGTGGCTCTATGCTCCCTATCGGAGATGGGGATGGCAGAGGCAGGGCTTAAATCCAAATTGGTGTGTGCACCCTTTTTGCTTGGCAACCTTACAACAGCAGGGAATCCACAGAGGCAAGGTTTCTTCACCCCATGACCCTGTGGTGGCCTGATGCGGGAGGCTGGTGAGCTGGAAGGTTGGCCTTGTGACTGCATCATTTGGTTTCTACTACTAATATCATATTTGGTGAACTTTGTCCTATAATTTACTCCTTTAGCCTGTATCAGAAAGTTGTTTTTCATAAGGTCAGTGGCATTTTTCAAAGAGCAAAGCAGCAATTTTTTGCAGGATGCTGCTGCGTCCCGAGCACACATTTAGATGCTATCACTGGCCAAGTGATGAGGTGCTCAGAGCACTTCTATGCCAACATGAAGCAGAGGGGGGGAAAAAGAATTTCTGTGTGCTTTTGAACTACTTGGAGCATTCCTTCAGTTAACGGATTCGAAGAATTGGAGACAACATGTACCAAAGTGTGCTGAATGGGGATAAAAGAAACACAGATTCAATGCTTTTACCTAGATGAGTGCATCCTGCTGCAGCTTTCTGACAACACTCTGGTGCTATCACCTAGGGACAATTTCAAAAAGGTCTCTAAAGCCCTGGCCCTGCTGACCATCACACACCAGCAGAGAGCACAAGCTGCCAGCCCGAAGGATGTGTTCAGCCCAGAGGACTGAGAATCATCATATCTTTTTTGAAGTACGTAGACGCCATGATCATGGTCCAAGACCACCCCAGAGTTAGGTGTTGATCTACCCTGAAGTGTAAAATTTTACTTTTAATAAAACAAAGCAGGTGGAAGCTGGCAGACTATGGCTATTACCTAGCAGAATATTGTTTTTAGTAATTGCATATTTCCTTAAATGTGAGCATTTATAGCATACCATAAGAGGCACTCGCCCATGTGTTCTCAACTGTCATTTGGACAAAGAACAATTTGAATCATAGAACTGGAGAATGTTTTGAATTGGAAGGAACCATTAAAGATCATCTAATATATCACCTGGGGCAGTGTCTCACTGTCCTCAGGGTAAAAAAAATTCTTCCTTCTATCTAGTCTAAACCTCTTCTTTTTTAATTTAAAACCATCACCCCTTGTCCTGGCACAGCAGGTTCTGCTAAACAGTCTGTCCCAATCTTTCTTATAGGCTCCTTTAAGTACTGAAAGGGTGCACTAAATTCTCCTTGGAGCCTTCTCTTCTCTAGGCAGAACAACTCCAACTCTCTCAGCGTGTCCTTACAGAAAAGAGGTTCCAGCCCTCAGATATTTCTGTGGCCTCATCTTGACTTGTTCCAACACTTGAATATATTGTGCTGAGGACTCCAGAGCTGGATGCAGAGAATTAAAAAGGTTCCAACTTGCAAGACCAAATCCTCACCTCTTGTAAGTGAATGAGAGTCATTTTTTTCCTCCTTTACAACTAAATGGTTAACAGCATGGATATTTCAAATATACAATATCAACAGTTAAAAATTGTGGACAATAGCCCAGTTTAGTGGAGAGAGTAAGAAACAACCTTCTGCTTCTTTGTTCCTGCTTTTAGTTTATTTCATCTGCCCCAAAATCTGTTCTGGCAACTGGGTACCAGCAAGCCAAATCTGGACATGCACATTTCCTGCAACAGCCTTTGATCCTCAGCCACATCTCTTGACCTGGTCAGTGTGAGACCATTACTCTGGCCATGCTGATATCCTATGAGGATTCCAGAGCCCTGGCCCAGGCTGCACAGACAGGTGGTGGAGCCTCTTTCTCTAGAGAGATTCCAAACTCTCCTGGAGGTGATCCTGGGCAACCTGTTGTAGGTGACCCTGCCTTAGCAGGGGTGTTGGACTAGATGATCTCCAGAGACCCCTTCCAATCCCTACCATGCTGGGAGTCTTGGATACAGTACAGCTGAGGATGTGGCCCATGGATTTGGTCAGTAGTAATGATTTACATTTGGTATGAGCATCACACAAAGCTGTGCCAGAAGAGTGGGGAGAGCTGCACTGCATTTAAATGTGAATTTGAAAAGCATTTGGAGCTGCTTAGATGGTGCAGACATCTGCACCAACACCCTTAGTCCGTGCTTATAAAAGGCGTGTATCTCTAAGTACCAAGGCACAACTTTTTCACTGGTGGCATGCAAAAATCAAGACAACACAATCTTTGCCATTGATCTGTTGAATCTATTCCCAAAAAGAACAAAAAAAAAAAAACCCCAACCATCCCAAGAAACCATTCAGCACAGAGGAATTCAATGAGACTTGCCCCATCTCCTGCAGCAAGTTAATTTCCCACAGAAAATAATTGACAGAGAATGGTAGTTGCAAGCCTTGTGTGTGTGAGAGAGAGACTCTCTCTGTACCTCAAAGCAAATTTTTATAAGATTCTGGAAGGGTGCTGGTCTGGGATAATTGTTGCTGGCAACACTGAGAGCCACTGAAGTAATCGGCAGGCGCTTCTGACTAAACCCAAGAAATTCTTACAATGTAAAAAGCAGAGTGAAAGAAAAGAAAAAGAAGAGGGGGAAAAAAAGGGAAAGAAAAAGAGGAAAAATGGAAAAAAGAGAAATAAAAGCCTCTACTAACCTCCCCTAACCCAAACCCTGCAGTTGTGAAACAAAAGGAGCCCTCTGAAGACAGAGTAAAGTTGACTCCCTGCAACTGAGAGTTTTTGCAGTCAGAGGAGACACAAGTGTGAATTTTTCTTTCCTCATGCCCTGGAAAAACGTCTTTGATATTCTGGAGGGAATTAAAAAAAAAAAATGGAAAGTGAATGAACTTCACTAGCAGCTTTGTCCCTTTCCCTTGGCAAGAGTGTTAGTATTAATTTATGCAGTTGTTGTGTAAAACTGATCAACTATTTTTGGACAGAATGTTTTCCTTTTTGAAAATGCTCATTTGCCTGATAAGAATTATTATTCTGGAAGTTTCTTCTCTCTTTTTTGACGCCAAATCTGTCTGATATATTCATATTTCCTAATTCCCAGAGCTTTACTTTATAGGTACCACCTCTATCAATTGTGGAGCTGTGGAAGGAGCCTAGAAATGTGTGATGTTTGGGTGGGAGTGCCAACAGATAGAACCATATAACCAGAGAATGGTTTGGGTTGGAAGAGACCATAACAAGTATCTGATTCAAACCCACGGGCAGGGACACCTTCCACTAGACTGGGTTGCTCAAAGCCTCATTCAATCTGGTAGGAGACCTGTAGACATCTTTTAAAAGCAACACCAGAAATCAGTCAAACATTTGACTCAGTGGCTACTACTAACATTTAGCTAGAAATTCAGCAGGAAGTTAAAACCTGAGGAATTCACTTGCCCAGAGCACACTTCAGTTATCAGAAGGTTTTGCCTCCCTCCAGAAGCTATCAAGAAAGAGAACATTCCTATCTTTGAAATCTTATTGTACAAAATACAGGTAGACTTTAAGCCTTTCCTGCACAGCACTTAGCAAATGAGCTATATCCACAATGTGGGGAGCATAGCAGTTGTTCTCCTCTGTGGAGAATGGTACAAAATAGCATATGGGGAGTTTTTCTTTTCTTTTCAGTTGTTCTTCCTGCAGAATTACTTTTGAAGTCCCCCTTTGGTTCCTGGTTTGGTATAAGACACTCCAAGAGTGGGAATGCCTTACTCCATGGGATGTGAGTGATTCCCCACCACTGCTCTCCTCACAGCCGAGTTTTGGATCACACATTGAAACAATTAAAACTGCCATCAGCTGCAAAAAAATGGCTACAGTTTCCTACTAAAAGTGATTGGTTTGCATCTCCAAGTTAAAAAAAAACAAACAAGTATAAAGATTTTAGCATTTGATTTTCCATCCTTGGTCTGTACAGTTAAGACTCTTTTATGCACCTGTCAGTAGCACAATGTTGCTTCAAGAATGAGATTTTCTCTAAGCATCTGTTTCAGCTGATTGAATATTCTCTTACTGCATAAGAGCAGTCCATTGTCTGATGAATACATGCTATTTAATTTTTGAACAACATGTCAGGGCTTCCTACAGCTTGTGTATGCAAATTCTTCATGGCTATAAAAGAGCCATCATTTTGCATCTTGACTTCTGAGGGATAAAGGAGATAATTAATTATATTTTTAATTTTATTTTAAATATAAAAGCTTGATTTCACACAAAGAGCAATTAAGTAGATGTGAAAAGTTTGTAGAATTGAGAACATTGGCAATGCAATTTGGGCTTACTCACAAAGAGCCTTTGTTGTGGACACATTGATATTCTAGATAAGTCCAGACACTTCTAGTTTTTTTGTTGTTGTGGCTTTTTATTCCTGATTTGCGTTAGGGTTTCTTTTTTCATTCTTTTGGGTTTTTTTATTTTTTCTTTTTTTTTTTGAGGTTGTCTGAGGTTTTACAGTAGCAGCTCTGAGATGTACAAATTAGAGTGCTAGACACAAAATGAAGTGGAAATTGGAAATTAGTGTACTGCACAGTAAAGGCTGCCTGATAGATGGCTGCAGTTCACTTTAAGCTTGCTTTGAAAACAATGCTGCTATAAAAGTCATCTTTATGATCTGACTTTCCTTTTCACTTACAAAAAAAAAGAAAAAGAGAAGAAGGCTTGTTCTTAACTTGAATTAACTTGGCATCATTACTTTGAGATAAAACCCTAGCCAAGACAAGGCAGTTTGGCACTTTTGCACTATAAATTAAAGCTTTCCTGAAGACACAGCCCCAGGCTGGTGTAAATCAGAGGCAGCTAGCCCAGGGGGCTGGGGGAGCACACTCTGATCCAGACAACATATGCCAGTCTCATAACTATCAGGGCACAGGAGGTTGCTGTCACTACTGAGGGGAAAACGTGTGACTTTTACAGGACCTTTCCCTCAAATCAGCCATGTCCGGCACTGATGGATTTAGCAAGTGTGTTTCAAAGTGCCATATAAATACAGAATCATGGAATCATACAATCATTTAGTTTGGAAAAGACCTTTAAAATCATTGAATCCAACCACTAACCTAGCTTTGCCAAGTCCACCACTAAACCATGTCCTTCAGCACCACAACTGCACATCTTTTCAATCACTCCAGGGATGGTGACTCCACTGCTGTCCTGGGCAGCCTGTGCCAGGCCTTGACAACCCTTTTGGGGAAGTGACCTACTCCTGCATCGCTGCTGTATGTCCCCAACATCTCTAGGGCACATCTGCCCTACATATATATATATCTATATATATATAGATATATATATAAAGAATCTCCTCCTTCCCTTGTAGTCTTTTTTTTTCTGAATGTCTGTTTTGCTTGAATCAAAAATTTCAGGGTGAGGCTACTGCTTGACAAGCTTATGTCATCTCTATGAGCCTTTCTACATTAGCACTGATAGCAACAATGACACCAGCACAAACTGCTACACCAGTAATGCTCTAGAGAAGGGTGAAGCCAATGCTACCTGAAATGACCCTGAGTATACGAGCTATGTAGTAGGACTGGCAGATATATGCCCTACAGACAGCTGGAAGCCAAGGACTTCTCTCTGGTGTGTCTAAAGTAGCATCTATATGCCTTTAGATAGCTGAATGCCAACAGGGGTGACTTACCTCAAGTCACAGAGTATAACCTGCTTATCCAAACCCATTGCCTTAACCACATAATCCAACCTTCATCTCAAATCCCCTCTTGTCAACAACAAAAAGAATGCTCAGGTCCTTGCTGCCAAGTTGGGTCTTCTAGAAATACGTGCTACCTCTCACTACTAGTAGCCTGGCAGGTTACAACCAAGCTCCTGGGAAAATAAGGGAATTGCAGCAGATTGTTCTCACAAGTGGTAGTTTATCATTGGCTTTGACAAGGAGACAGCAGGGACTGAGTATCCACATGGGAGGTGAGGTAATGCAAGCAGAGCTTGGGTCATATTTTCATAGCTGATGGCACAAAATGCAATTAGAGAGGAAAAACATTTAGTGACTTCCCATCTATAAACACATGTGCTCAAGCTGCATTTTACACCAGCTACACAGTCAAATGGAAAGCACTGAGCAACCACCTGATTTGAGAGACCAGCTCCTCAAGGCTTTGGCCATGGTAAGAAATCAAAGCCACTTATCTCTGTGTGAAGGGGATTAAAGATTAGAGATCTCTTTCCCTTTTAAAATATTCATAGTCTGCTTCAAGCTCTTTGTGGATATCAATGCAGAAATAAAACTAAAAGCCTCAAATAAAATACCTCCCTCTCGTGTAGTCCTTGGACAAAGTTTCATTCTGAACTACAGACTCATTGAAGATTTCATATTCTTAGGACCAGGGAGAAAGAATCACAGAATGTTAGGGTTGGAAGGGATGCCTGGAGATCATCTAGTCCAACCCTCCTTCCAGAGGAGGAGAACCTAGAGCGGGTTACACAGGATGGTGTCCAGTGGGGTTTTGAATATCTCCAGAGATGGAGACTCAACCATCTCCATGGGCAAGGTTGGTTCTTCCATTTGCCATAAGACAAATTCTGTCTGCAGTGGATGACATCCTGCAAAACATCTTCCATCATCCAAGCACAGCAGGACCTTCATTCTGCGAAAAGATCATAGATACTTCAATAATACAAATAGTGTAGAATCACCTCAGTTCCCTTAAACGAGTGTTGTGCATACAATGTATTGATTTTTTCCCCTCTTAGTGAGTTCCCATTTTCTTTTCTCCTTTTTTTTTCTCTAATCTTTTTGATGGATAAAAAGTAGATGCAGGTTTATGAGGTCAGAGTCTTAAGAGAGAAAGAGCAATTTAACTGTGCAACAGTAAAAAGAAATCTGAGCAAAGTATCAATCTATCTGCAAAGGAAAGAAAAAAATCAAAAGACAAATAAGAAGCTGAAAAAAGACTAAATTTGAAAGAAAACTCCCCTTTAAAGGAGATGGAAGATGAAAGGAAAATGATCTTTAAAATTATAGAGAACTACCCAAACACAAGTCCAACATGATTTTGTTCTGCAGCAGTAAAGGGGAGAAACAATTAAGTAAAGTAAGATGGAGAGAGAGATGGAGGGAATTACAAGTCAACCAAAAATAAAGATAGCAAAGGGAAAAGCAGGGTGAGTAGGAATTAGCAGAAAAGGAAGAGCTTTTTTAGGGTAAGGAGCTCCAACAGCCGAATGCTATTTTGAGGAGACCTATCTCTACTTCCTTGAAGCTTAATGGGAAAACTTGTTATAAAAGTCTCTGCTGTTTTCTTACATATCTGCTGTGTGATTTTTAACTGACAACCCTCTCATCCAGCAAAGTTTTGTCCCTATTTCCCCTCCCCCTGAAGTCTTCTTTTATTTATAGGGCAAAAAACATGAAGTAAATATCCATCATCACTGCTTTGTGCCCATCAAGGGTCTGCTGATAGCCACCTCCCTCCTACAACACGATAAGGGCATTGGGACAAGCTGTAGAAACTGTAAACTCGGATAAAAGCTTTTACTTTATGAAGCTTCTTGTTTTATATTGTTTTTATCTTGTTTCAGCAGGGAAAGCCTGGCTCTCCAATACTTGTGCAAAGTGTCTTTAAAACCTCTTTGTGGTCATGCTTGAAAACCATGATCAAGGAGCTAACTACTGCAAGGTAAAGATGAATATTTTCATGCTAAGTTTTTACCTAGCTAAAAAGTGATCATTCCTGTTGTACCTTCCCTTGCACTGTCAAGCCTATATGTTGGACTCTGAGGAAAGAAGACAATTTTTGGCTCTTGGTCCATTCCTTACTAAAGGAAATCCAGACAGCAACATCTGTGCTGAAAATGCATTTTCACAACTGAGTTCATTTTAGTGGTGACCTTCTGTGAGCAGGCACTTGGTAATATGCTAAAATCCATTTAAAAATGCCTTCATGGAACATCAGATGATGGGAAGCCAGGCAAACACTCCTGAAAATGTAGGCCAGAGATAGCTGGATAACTTGAATTTGAAATGAGGAATCATGCTCATTGGCCTTCCAAACTAAACCTGTGTATAGCATAATGCTTATAAACCTAGCTGCAAAATAAATGTATTGCAGCCACCCTCCCCTATGCACACAAATATATATATATATATAATTCAAAGCAATTTTCAAGGCAATTTTCTATCTTTTCTATCATTCACAGAATAAGTAAATGTCCCAGCAGGGTGTAAATCATAATCCTTACCTTGCTGTGGCAAAAAAAAATTCCAATTTTCTTCTGTAAAATGTTTGCTAAAGACTTTGATTTATTCTTACCTAGACAAGGAAAGTGAAGACCTGTCTGTAACCTGTGAAGCTCAAAAAATGAATGTTAAAGAGTGCATGATTGCTCCCAGTTAGCATCAAATATTAATAATGCAAGTAAGGCAGTGTGGATATTGCAAGCCTGCTGCCATCTAATTAGAACACATTGTCTTCTAGCAAAGTTACAGCACACATCTTTCTTCTGTACATTCCCAAACTCTCTGCTCCCTACCCTAACAAAGCCTGTGAAAATTTAGCATCTTTTTGTTGATTTTGTGTCCTTTTGTCATGAAGCACCAGCTAGAAGAGAATGCTTGAGGTCAACCCTCCTTGGAATTCAAAATACAGTCCTTGGAGTTTGGGTTGGGTTTTTTGTTTGTTTGCTTGCTTTTCTGCTATAACTTAAGGTGAATGAAAATCAATCTTGAAATGCAAAAGAAAAACAGGGTGCTCTTTAGAATTGTTCTGTCTCAGTATTCTGCTTTCTGAAAGCCAAACCACAGGACATGCTAGCATGTTACTAGTTCCTAGTAAATCTGTCCCAGGACCTTAGTCCTGGAGGATGCTCCAAATGGCAGTAAAGAGTTTGGATTTGAACTGATGTCCTGTCAGGTCCAAAACTACCTCAAACTTTAACTTTACTCACAGAAGTGCTTCTCTTGTGGTTATTTCTTAGCATATTATAACAATTGTAGATCTTTAAGCACATCCCCTTGGAAGGGAGATTTAAGTTTCTCTGCTTGGATTATTCCACATCATTCAAGTATGTTTTGATGGATAGATTAAAGCACAGTCAGTGGGTATATAAGAGAGTCTTTCAACTTTGCTCCTATATCCTTCACTGACACTAATTAAAGGGAAAGGTACCCAGTATGGCCTGGTCTCATCGGATTGTCCTGTTAGAGTCTAAAGCAGGAGATGAGGTCGGGGGAACATAAAGCCTTCCTAAATCTGAGCTGTCACCAGAAGATGTCAATTTCTCTCCTTTGTCTGTATGGCAGTGTACAGGTGAGAAGACTTCTGACCTTCTCTACCAGAAATAAAAGTTAGGTAGAATCTGTGGCCCTTCTTCCGAGGCTAGAGATCTGAATGCTCAGAACTAACCCTAGGGTATGGTACTATCTATAAAAGAGGTGTTTATGAGAAGAGTGCAAGTACTTGAAATCAAAGCTCACACTTTCAATATTGACAACGATTGGTGTTTGAAAGTCATAAGCCATTTTCAAAGATATAGCAAACTTGGCTTACAGATAATCTATTTAAACAGGACATTTTGTTTCTAGCCCCTCAATTGCATTTGGATTATGTTTGCAAGATTTCTCTCTCAGCACAGTGTTTTCTCATTTCCTCAATGCCACGCTTGTCATGCCTTGGTTTAGCCTGCTGGTATCCTCCTATCAAAAGTGTCAACACCCCAACAGCATGATCTTCCATAGGGCACTGTGGGACCCAAGACGACAAATGCTTTATCAATGTAAAATCATAATTACTGTAGTCAAAGCTTCACGCACATCTGTCAGTGCATATCTGGCAGCAGAATTTTTCTCTTAGAAGGTCATTTTCCTTTCATCACCTCACATGAGCATTTCACACAAGACTGCCTCCTTCTTCACAAGGTAGGGCAGGGAGTGTTTCAGGGCATGCCAGATGGTTGCTACTACAGAAGTGGGAATACTTAGATGATAGTTTCTTGGTTAATTCTGTGTTTATACCAGCTCTTTACAACCACCACAGTCAGTCAAAGACTTTTTCCCTCTCTGATAGCAGTATTCAATTACTAGACTCTAGCTCCACTACAAAGTCTGATCATGTGTAATAATAAATCACAAGATTTTCTTTGTTTGTTTGCATCTTCCATCAAAGAACTGCAAAGACTTTCACAAGAAATCTCATGTTTGAAGCTATGCTCATTGAAAATGTTAACTTGGAAAAAGGCAGTGTTAAAAAAAGACGCTGCTGGGACTTTGTCTCTGATGAATGTAGGGCAAGATCAGCCATTGAGTGTTTCTCACATGGTCTATTAAGGGTGGTTGTCATGTCCCATCTGACATGATCTCATTTCTAACTCTGATTTTGTCAGTGGTAGTTAGGGCTTTTCACCTAAGTGGAGACAGTCCTAGATCCTGGCTCACATTGTCCCTTCTAGGAAAGCAACTGGCATTTTTATTGAAGATCCTATGTGAATCAGACTCTCATCTGTGAAGGATTTGGTTGTATAAGTGAGCAAGAATGTCCTGTTAACAGGCACAGATTATTAGATTAGTATTTTTTTGGTAACTAATAAAACCAAACACTCACAAATGATGGGTTATAATGTATGGCATGAAGCACTTGGAACCCAGAACTTGCTCAGAGTGTCCCAAATATTTTCGCATTTAAAAATAAGGAAAACACCCAAATATTTCATGTTCACAGGTGTTGTTTCTTGTTACTGGGGACTCTGACTGCCATGGTGACAAGGAACAGTTCAGCTCACTTCACACCCATCTTAGTCTCGGAACACCGCAGCAAAATATGTGACTTGCTCATTAGCATCCTAGTCATAAAAGTCATCTTGCTAATTATTATCCTGACAAGGATATTTGAACAGGTGTCTTCTCTGGGGGGACATGAGGAATCTCCATCCTTTATAGATACAATATTCATTAGACATTTCTTTTTCATTCAGTATTTCATTTACTTTCTCTCACAGATCACCTTTCATTTTGTGATTTGTTTAGTTTTTTTTTTGTCTGACATTATTATTTTTCTACCCCCCCCCCCCCTTCTTTAGAATCTATGTTTTTAGTTATAAAGAAGAAAACCCCCTACCCTTGTGGAAGTAGCCTCTTGCTACAACAGTGTCACCACCGTGGAAGAAGTTACACCTCAAGCACATATTTTATGGTTGGGGGGAGGGGAGCAAACAAAGAAACAAACAAAACCCTAAACCAACAAAAAATCTGGACTTCTTAAAACACGTGGAAGAATTAGACTTTGATAAGGGCATAGATTCCAGACTGCCAGTTCCTTGCCTGAATTTCTTTCAGTTTTCTTTCACATTTGTGTTGAACTTCTTCAATTGCCTTGAGTTCAGTGCAAGGTTAGTCTTGCACTAATCTTTGAAATTGGGAATGACCTTAACCTTTCCTGTGAGATAAACTCAGACACAAACATGAGAATTAGTTGAATGTCATACAACTACCTCCACTCTCCTGCTTGTGGGCGTACATGGAAGTAAATAAACAAGGTTTGCTTTCTGTCCTGTTAAAGAGCCTGTGGAATATGTTTTGGGTTTTGGGGGGATTTTTTTTTCAGTGCTAGGCTGATAAATTGAGTGTGTACTTTCCTATAGAGGCAATCAAATTTTGCCTGCTTTTAAATCCCCCTCTTCATTTTCAGCTTCCTCTCCCTCACTTCATATTGCCTCCAAGTAAACAACGCATTTCTGCTTTCTGTACTCGACTATGACTATGATGCATATTGAAGCAGGAGAATGTGAAATATGTAAGTTCAGGAAGGCTGAACTTATATCACAACCATGCTCCAACCTTTGACTTCTTAGCCAAGAAACAGGTTCCCAAACATGGGGTGTCTATTCATGCAGAAAAATCTCAATAAAAATTTATGACCCTCATCTTAACCCTTTCAGCTTTCAGATCTAACACTGCCAGACCTGCTTCAGGGCTCGGCATGAATTCCAGGATCTGACTGCTCTCATCATATTACAAACCCAACACCTTTCCTTCTTAGGTGTTCCTAGTGTCAGTATACCATTGAGAAGTTCCAAAAGTGTTAGGAATATATCTGGTAAGTCCAATAACCTGAGCCTCAAATTCCACTGGGCATGTAAGAATATGCTTAATTTCTACTTACAAAGCATTTAATGATATGCTTAACTCGGAGTCCCATTAAAACAAATTACTGTTGACTGCGTGCTTGGACACTCAATCAAAGACTCATGACCTTCAGAAAGAAACCTAAATTTTCATTTAAGGTAATTTTTATCTTTTTGGGGTGAGAAGTGATTTGTGACATGCAAGTTAATGTCAGCTCTTATAAATTAACTAACTATAGTTGAATAAAAATTCATGCTGTAAAGTGAATATTTATTGAACCAGCAACCTTCTTTTTTTGACTGGTGGTAAATGTACAGTGAGATACTGACAGTATTTCCTTCTTTTGAGCTACATCCTTCATCCTTGGCTGCATATTGAGGTCAGTGACTTTGCAAGGAAGCTGTTCCATGGACTTGTGTGTGCATGCCCCTACGTCATTCATTATTATTTATTTGTTTTACCATAGCACCATAAAGCTGCAGCGCCAGAGCAGGATTCTCCTGCATTAGGAAACACACACTGAAAAGATAGATTTTTTCCTAAAAATCTTAAATATATAAAGAGACCAAAGACAAATGAATACAATTACCCTGGGAACTAGAGAAAAGTACTGTTCAGCATGACAGGACACGGTTTCCTCTGAATTTTCAGAGGACAAAAACACATCTAGGAATACATTTACTCATCACAACTACATTTACCCTGACAACATCCCATCTTCCTGTCTGTCTAAAGGGTAGGAAAACGTAACCTGTGGAGGATTCCTATATCTATTTATTTATTGCTCATGGAGCTCAGGTCATGAGCTTCAACTAGATTCTGTGTATGCCTAAGCATAACTAACACAGCTAGAAGTAGAGAAGATGACTCTCAAGTGACGGGAATTTGCAGGAGAATTTTGCCTTGGAGTCAAGTAGGAAATGCTGCGGTTTTTTGTTTCTTTTTATTTTAAGGTATGTTAAGATAATCCTTCTCTGCCCCCGATCAGGATTCCTTGCCTGAAGGATGATACAAGCAGAAAATGCTCTCTGAATTCATGGATGAGCACAAGAATGGCTATAGAGAATGAGGATAGCCCAAAGGGATCACAGGAAAGGATTATAAGCTCTGTTCTAACCTTGCTGAGCTTGAACTGGTACATAATCATGTACAAGATGATGTTAGTTTGCCTGGAGGGAGATTCTGGAGTAGAAAGATCACCTACAAGGGAATGGCAGATCCAGATCAGGAAGGACCAAGGAAAACAGCCTTATGAAACCCAAGAAATATTTAGCAGATTGGAGGAGGAGGCAGGAATGGAAACTAGATTTAGAAGTTACTCTCTCATTCTGAGTTTCTTGATGGCAGCACAGCTAAGTTTACTCTAGTGTAAGTTATTGTTATGTTTGTACAAGGGCTCTAGAACTGAGGGAAGTTGACAGCCCCTGTGTGTGGAAAGGAGATGTGAGCCCTGCCATCAGTGAGCTCTGCCATCAGTGAGCTCTGCAGCGCTGTTGATGGAGTACAGCGAATGTGCTCCTGTTCAGTCTGCAGAGACAGAAGCAGATGATTCACGGCCCCATGGTGTTTGTCTTATTAAATGGAAATGGAGCATCCCCAGCTGAGGCACCAGCTCAGGGCAGGATTGTGGCTGTGGTTGTAAAATAGTAATGGGTGAGTGATTTTTCCAATTATTCAAACAGTGGTGAAGAAGAAGGGCTGCCTGCCTGCTGCCATGCCATGCATGCTGAGGACACAATCACACTTCCAGAAGAGTTATTCACAAACCTTTATAAGCTCCTTCAGTTCAGTGCATGCTTAATCTGGAACTTTAGGGCTGTGGGATATATAGAGTCATCTGGATTCAAAACAACCTCTCCCCTCCCCGGACAAAATGTTTGATCTCAAATGAGATCAAAACAACACAGAAACAAAACACCTCCCACAAAGCTTGACCATCCTTAACTCAAGATTCATGTAAGCAGAGGAAATTATGTGACTTCTTTTTCACAGCTCATCCCACCCTTCTGTCTAGGTGTGGCAAATGTAACTGCTGAAGACTTGTTGCTGCAGTTTCCTTATATGTATATTCTTCTATCGTTATGGAGTGGATGACACACCAGATTTTATACTTTTTTGTTTTATTTTATTTTTAATTTTTTTCTTTTTCTGCAAATGGAAGCATTTCAATTTATCTAACTGAAGGCTTGACTAAGAGTGAGCAGGAGTCATTCAATGGGTGAAAAGATTTTCAGCCTTTTCTTTTAATCATCCTGTATAGCTGGAGTGATACTTCACAGGATTGCTCTGCTAGGCCAACAGATGACCTGTTATCTATGAAGGTATTGCATAGATTCTGAAATATATATATATATATACACATATATAGTGAATTAGTATTGTTGTAGCTTGTTGCATAACACACATAATCTGAAATCAAAAGAAATCAGTATCTAAGGATGGGGTAAATTATACTTCTAGAGGTGCACAGATCCTTTTCCTTTGACTACCAAGAGAATCTAGTCAACAAACTAAGGTCAAGCAATGACATTTTAGATGCATCCACACAGATGAGTGGTATTTTCTGTGAATTCTCAGGTTTTGTTGTTATTTCCGCTAGTCAAAGGAGAGTATTCCCTTTCCTCAGATACTCTCTATAGCCACATATTGCTTTACAGACACAAAGTGTTAATGTGATTTCTTTTCTGCATTCCAGGAGCACGAGGGGCTGTAAGTACTGTCCTCTTTGTTTTATTTCCTTGAAGCTACAGTGGATAAGGCAGTGAGATCTTAGCAGAGAGGAAATGAAGTTCAAGGACACTCAGCAGAATGTGTTTGTCCAGTTAGGTCATGTGGGAGTGATGCAAAGTTAAACTCTCCCCTCTGGTGGAGATAAAATCTTGTCAAGTGGCAGCATGGACATACATCCCTGTTTCCAGGGACATTGTTTGCAAGGAATGTGTTGCTATTCAATCACACTGGCTGTTGAAATGACCGAGGTATACAGTGTAAACTGAAAGAATCCTGGATATTCTTGCCCACAGCAAAAGTTTTACCAGATAATACTCAAACAACCTGACCTGGAATGGCTCCAAAGATGGGATATGTCCCACCTCTCTGGGCAACCTGGGCCAGTGTCTCACTACCCTCAGTGTAAAAACATCTCTTCCTTCTATCTAGTCTAAATCTCCCTCTTTTAATTTAAAACCACCCTATCAAAATAGGTCCTGCTTAAAAATTGTCCCTATCTTTCTGATAGGCCCCCTTAAGTACTGGAAGACTGCAAGAAGGTCTCCTTGGAGATCTCTGTCCTCTGCAGGCTGAATAACACCTACACTCTGTCTTTCGTTGTAGCAGAAATGTCCCACACTGTATGAATGTAATTGGAATAAAGGCCCCATTTTCATTAATTTATTCCTATGCACTAGCAAGGTATTTAAAAAAGAAGTGATTTAAAATGAGTGTTTAGGTATGGATTTAGGCAACAGAAATGAGATGCCTTAGTCCATCTATCTCAACACTGCATGCATTTTGGTTGTAATGAGCATATGGATATCCCAGAAATGGCTCTAGAATTTAAGGATGTTCAACAACTCTGAAAACTAGATCATTTTAACTGTGCTAAATATAGGAACTTGTGCCTAGCTTTGTGCATTACTGTTGAGAAGTTTGGCCTCAGGTCACAATTGCATATGCAAAACAATCCAAGATTCAAAGCACCCAAAACAATGGGGTTTCATGGCAAAGATAACTAACTGACTTGATCTGAACTCACAGGGGTTTATCGTTTCTGAAATGCACTGACTTGGACACTTCACTACGGAAGAAGGTGCAATTAGGTCTGCATATTTTAAACCCCAAATCTTAACCAATGCAAGAGTTAATACATTAACTACAAATGAGGGGGAAGAGAACAACAGTTCTCAAGTGTCAAGCAGCAGTTTTCTCTCTACTTTTTGAGGCTAGAAGAGTGGAATACAAAAAAAAGAAAATAGCAAGGATTTATTAAATAAAAACTTTGAAAGCACAAATAAATCTGGTTTATCATCATCTGAAACACAGAATGAAGTGTAGGGCAAAGCTTGCTTGGAAAGATAAAACACTTGCAAAGAATTATGTTAAACTTTACCCTTTGATAATGTTATCTGACATCCAGAATCTG
Organism: Bucco capensis; assembly: GCA_013396975.1. Taxonomy (NCBI): domain Eukaryota; kingdom Metazoa; phylum Chordata; class Aves; order Piciformes; family Bucconidae; genus Bucco; species Bucco capensis. Next base: position 62,242 of record VWZO01021733.1, on the reverse strand, counting down.
CACTGCTTCTCTCTGCCCTTCCCAGACATTGCCCTTCATGTTGTAGAGTGTCAAATCTCTTTGACTATGCCATCATAAGGATTTTCCCCTGACTGCAACTAACTGAGGGACTGAGTCTTGCAGTAAAAGGGAATAAAAGGAGATCTAGATAAAAAGCAGGAAGAGCCAGGATATAGAGTAGGAAGAGCAGCTGAAATGAAAAAGTAGAGAAGAACTGAGGTGAGGAGTTACCTTTTCCACATTCCCAGGGCTATGACACTGCAGGGTAGCAGCTAGATCCTAATCTAATAAAGAGAGACCCAGATTCAGCATCTCATACTTTACAAGGATTCCCCAAATATAGGATCCCAGTGTAACTGGGGGAGACCATCCCACAACCTTAATAAGATGGAGATGCCTATAGAAAAAGAGAAACTTCTTTTCCTTTGCTGATTTTGAGACCAGAGATGTGTTCACATGGCAAAGCTCAGCACTGATTTTTCAGGCATGGATCATGACTTTTTGAATATGGGTAGTTGTTAATACTGAGACAAGCTAAAAGGATTCAGAGGCTTTCATGGCAAGGCTGAGCTCTTTTCTCATTATCAACCTATGTACTTGTGTCACAATTGGCTACCAGAAGGTGACAAGCATCTGTTTGCTGAGAGTAGGAAGAATACTCCTAGCCTGCAATGACTATCAGACACATTCCAACTATCAAGTATAAGACAAGGGCAATCTATTACAAAGCTTAACATCTACTCAGCTGGGAGGAAGAGGTGCTTACAGGTGGTGAATCAGAACTGAAGAGATTACTGGAGTTGTCTGTCTTGCACTGAGGTGGGAGAAGATCCCAGAGTGAGTGGCCTTCAGAGCAATGTGCCACAGAAATATGGAATAAATCCAGCAAAGCAGTGTTTGAGACAGTACTTGCTGTAAAGTCAAATACTCTCAAGAAAGAATATAGGCAAAGGAGCTTTCTACCTTTTAGATGATCTCACCCCAAGGGAGCTGAAAGGAGAAGACAGATAGATGCTCAGTGGGCAGCAGAGACTGAGCTCATGTTGCCATGACTACATTGCTACCCAAGGGAGGTGCTTTTATCCACACAAGGTGGATTTTTAGTGCTGGTCACAGTAGGGAGAGACTTCACAGTCTCACAAAAAAACCTACACCTGGAAATGAGCCAGAATCTCCTTTATAGAATCATAGAATCATGATGGTTTGAAAAGACCTCTGAGATCATCCAGTCCAACTGTCCACCCAACACTACCATGCTCACCATTAAACCATATCCCCAAGCACCGCATCTACACAATTTTTATCTTCTTTGACATGTTTCCAGATTGAGATCCAAGATGGTAACCATCCTAGCTGAGTTTCAAACAACATATTTGAAAAACTATTAATTAAAGAAATGGAAATTGTCCCTCCTACCCCAGAGTGGTTGAGATTCCTCAGCAAATGCCTCATAGTCCTGTGGATACCATTAGTGCTAAAGCAGAAACAAAGCACAGATCCCTGAGTGATTAGGAGCAATCCAGACAAGTACAATCCCGTGGGAACACACACTCCCACCCTGAGTCCCCAGGAAATCCCACATCTCTTTGGCAGAACTTTGATATTCCAGTGTTTCCAGTTAATGACATTTTGTAACATCAACTCTGTGTGCAACCTGCTGATGACAGAAAAACTGAAACAGAAGGAGAAAATCAAATTTTCTTGAAGGTCCAAATAGTTGCTGGCTGATACTATGTAGAGAAATACATACTAATGGCAGCTAGGATCCACACTGTAACCAAGTGGGCTAGCACTCTGCAGTGAAAAGGTATTTAGGAAGAGCCTGAGAAAAAAATTATGCTTCCTTTTTTTTCCCCCTTTTTTTTCTTTTTTTCTCATTTTATTTAATACACACAAAGTGACAATTTTATATAGAGATAATACATCCTTATGTGCATTCTATTTGAAGGATGTTAGGGACATAGAAATCAATCAGAGAATTTGATTTTAGACTTAAAAATCCAAGTTCATTTTATGTAAATTTCCAAGTGGATACTTATTTGTTACTGTCAGGACATTATGACAAATGATGCAAGAAAATAAGCTTAATATTAGGAAAAAAACTATAGCCAGTTATAAGTCTTTAGAAATTATGGTGAGATGTTAATAAATCTTGGGTGTGATGTTTTTCAGAGCACTAGGAGAATGAAATCAAAGTGTGCATCTTGAAAGGGTACAACAGAGTGTAATTAGGCTTATCTGAAGTAGAAGACATATGTATAAAGAAAAAATCAGTAGTCAAAGGCATATATTGTGTAGCAATGCATTATGTGATGATTGAGTGGTTAATTCTATAGAGGAAATAGCATTCTGATGCTACCCTGCTGGATGAGATCACAGATGTGTCAGAGATGGTTTGCTTTTGACTGGAAAATGGATGGTTTGAAGGGAAAGTGAACACAATCAACCCCCTATGAGGGGATCTGAGAAACATTTGCATTTCAGCTTTTATTTTAACCAAAATGATCTATGTTTGGACATTGTACATACTGCTATTCACCAGAATGAATGCTTAAAACAAAACATATAATATAGCCTTTTAGCAATGACCTTCCAGCCGTGGGCTCTAGAAAAGCTCAACCCAAAGAGTAGCAGTCCAACAAATTAATAAAACCCAAATGGCTGATAATATAAATCCATCCATGGGAATTTAAGCTTCAGTCCTCGTCAGAGAGCACCAGGAAAGCCAAGGCTTTTGAAAGCCACTAATTATATTCAGAGCATAACGCATGCTGAAATTCAGCCTTCTTCAAGGTGAGCATCTAATACCTATAGCACCTGCAATAATAAATTGCTTTTCCAAAACCTGGACTAGGACCCAGATTCCAGTATTTGCTCAAAGTCAAGGCAGCAATTTCTGCTCCTTTAATAAGATTTCTTTCTCCTGCAGCCCTCTTCTGAGATGCATGAAGGGGATGGAACACTCACTTGTCAGAGTGGTACAGGAACTTAGATACTGAGTTTGGAAATCTCCCAGCAGTATTTCAGATGCTATCACAGTACAAACAAGTCCAACAGTAACAAACCTTGTTTGCTATTAGACAGATTCTTCAGAATAAATGTGGAGGGAAAATTGCCAGCAAATTGGACCATCTGAGGCTTTTGACTTTCCTCCTGATTTATAGCTATAACACCCCAGCCAATTTGGAGCTAGTATCAAATCCCTGAAGAATCTTTATCCGTCTTAAACCAAATAATTGTCTTCTGCAGTAATACCAATTTTCCTGTGCCTCTAGGCTTGCAGGCTTTGAGAGAAAGTTCTTTTCGATGCTAATATATTTGGTTATATTACAGTGAGATAAATCTGTTTGCAGCCAGTTGCTGGTAGGATGAAGGAATACAAACCCACATCACTGGTGTATATTCCAGATACATTATGAAAGCAAGAAACAGGAGGAAGGAAATAATAGCATAAGTGTCCTCCTGAACACATGGGATCCCCACAAGTAACAGGATTATTCACTCTATATGGTCATGCTAAGGGATGCAAAGGGCAGTGGAGATTAATGGGTAGCCCAGGGAGGCTCAGGGGATCAGATTTGTTCTTGAGCAGTTGCAGCTCTCCAAAAATTTGGCACCTTGCAAGGTGGTTATCTGGACTCTCAGTAGCTGATGTAGAGAAATGAGCATCTCTGGAGGATAGCTCATCCTAAGGCAGAGCTCTGTGAGAGGAGATATTTTTTCCTCAGAAACATAGATCCAGCTAACAGCATTCTTCTCATTTCTAACCTGTTCTTCATTCAGCTTTATTTTACACCTAATTTAAATATTACTTTTCATGAAGAAGGTAGTGATGAGCCAAAAAGCCACTTGCAGCTCAGCTGTCATTATACCTGGGCTGGAATCAGCCTCTAGTTCTTTCCAGACTCTTGTCTTCTCCCTGGCTCCTCAGGAACTTCTGCAGCTTTCAAGGCTGAAACAGCAGCAACATCCTTCTTTCTTTATTTTTCCTTTACAGTATGTTAGAGAGAGTTTGACTGGTGGAGTTATCGGTTTTACAGAGTTAGTTGGCATCTTTATTTTTATATGTATATGTATATATGTATACATAAACTTACCTGCTCATTGCGGAAGATGATCAGTGCAAAGCTGAAGTATTAATTAACATGTCTCTAATATTTTTCCTCTATCTGACACTTCTGTATCACCTACAAATTGCAGGTTTCTATATCCACCCTTGCTCACATTGATTAGAAAACTTGATTTTTTAATCTCAGGTATTTGCCTAGAGATGTAGAAAATGTCATGCTTTTAAAAGACCTCAAGAAAGCTAAATTCCCCTGACACAGGGACTTAAACTCCAAATTCCCATGGTCTTGCCAACAAAGGGTAATTAAAACCTTCAGGTTACCTCTGCAAATTCAGACCAGGACAGTGACACTGACATACTTGTTCCTGACAGAGTGGAAAGGGATTTGTCTAAACTAAATAAAATAAAATAAAATAAAAAAATATCAGTCCCTTGTTGAGATACAGCTAAACCAGTATAAGCAGTAAAATATCCATATCAACAAGATTTAGGACCCAAACTTATGTGTTGCTTTTTTACATGCCTTTGGACATAATTGGAGCGACTTCATTGTTCATCTGCAGATGCTTTGGAAGAAAAGCATTGCTCCTGGAACTCTGTGGGCTGTGGGAAATCATATTTTTTGAAGCTGTATTGGTCTCAAGGAACCAGTATTTCAAACTCTGTATTAACCACAGGTAGCTGCTGTTCCAGTAACTCTACTGTGCTCTCCTTCTCTTTTGCTAAGCAACAAGACAATTAACTTGACCCATGCCTTCCTAAATTTAAGTCAGATCTTCAGCAGTTAATTACAGCAAAATGATAGAAGCATTACACTTAAGGGCTGTGCAGTTTTCCTTTCAGCAGGAGTGATAATGTTTTCTGAAAACCTGTATGCACTGAATTACAGCATTAATTTGAAATGGTTATTGTAATCTGCGCTATGATTAAAGTTTCTAGGACAATTTGAAGGCAAAAGGCAAACCTCAGATGTATTAAGGCAGAAAAAAATACTTAAATGACTAGTCTAGGTGACAGTCAGACAGTTAGGCAGATTCTGGGCCATATTCTGTGCTAATTTGCTTCCCTTAAAGTAAAAATTTTCCAGATTTTCCCACAGTACCTTCAGTTATAAGCAGGATCCTTTCAGACACAACATAACATGACACTAAAGGCATATTGTTTAAAATTCTCAGGCTTTTTCGAGTTGAAAATCCTCTGATTCCATAGTTTCACCCTTTTATGAATAAGGCATAAAGCATTTTTTTTCTTTGGGATCGTCCTCTTGATGCACATCACATAATGCAGCATCTGCTGCTATTCTGCTCCTGCAGCATGTCTAGGTGAAAAATCCTGCAGCATTTGTGAAGTGAAAGCAAGAAACAGTGGTGGTTTTTTTTTTGTAAAGTCAGTTCTCAGCAGAGAACTCAGGTGTGTATTCTCACTCATTTAAAAAGGAAATCAATAATTTGGGCTGGTGGCATGTTATATAAGTGATATATTACATAGTTGACTTGCTTCAAACAAATATTAATAAAATATGCCATGACTGGTTCTCCTTGGTAAGTTATCTATGCAGTCATGTGCTGCAGTTCCAGACCATCATATGCTGAAGTGATAATAAATTCTAGAAAGGAAGAAATCCCATCTCTCTCACATTAGGTTGAATTCTCAAGCTATAGGAATTTGGTCCTGACCCTCAGCTTGGGTCAGTATATGGAGCTACCCACACTAGATATATATATGTATCAATACAATAAAATGAAGAGTGAATACTTGCTGAACAAGAGATCAAAAAGCCAGTAGCTATGTTTTTTTAGAATCTTTCTTGTTGCTTTTTTTGTTGATTGGTTTCGTTTGTTTCCTTCACAGCACTAATTCCAGCTCTCCCACTGAGACTCTCAGCATCTTGCTGGATGAGAAACAATGTGTGTTATGTCTGTTTCAGAGCTATTGGTGCCAGGTGGTGGGACAATACCTGTGAGGCTGTTTCTTTTGCTTCTCTGTGGAGCAGGTTGCAACCCTTCCAGTCTGGAGGCAGCAAGCACACATAGTCTTTGGGAAGCACTAACCTGCAACAAGAATTTCCTTTTCTGGGGTTGCTGTTGTGGATCATCACTTGGCTGTTCAATGGATACTGTTCCAATACCTCTAGGTAAGCTCCTGGAGCCCCTCAGACCCAAGAGACACAGAGTCATATATCAGCTATTGATGTTTTGGCTTCAGGATTGGATGTAATCATGTCTCCAACAGGTACACAAGCTGATCTTCCAGGAGGAAAACTTTCCTTCTTGATTACTGATAAGGCCTTTTGGGAGAGAAGTAAGATTTTTCCATCTCTCAGAAGTAGCAAACCAGACATTTTTTTCCTTTATTGTGGCTGCTCTGTGCAATGAGAAGCAAAGAATTATTTGGCTTTTATTATTGCTTACACTAGTGCAGTGTTTGGAATATAGAGCCCTTCCATGCTACGCATTTTGCAAACTCCAAATAGTAATCACTTTCCATCCTGGGGGACTGTAGTGAGAGTGAGTAAGCCAGGCAAAGAAAATACTTATATTCCTGTTTTGGGGATGGAAAACAGACATGGAGTGACTGAGCAGTCTGCCCAGAATTACATGGGGATATAAGGTCAGAGGTGGGAGACATGTTCAAGTCTCTTCCCAATCCCTTTAGTTTCCTATTTCTCTTCAGCCTTCCATTTGGGATTATTTACATCCTTCCACCCCAGGTATGTGCCTACACTTGTGTCAAGACAATATAAACACATTTGATAGCCTTTAGCATTTGTAAGAGATAGGTACAGGAAGCATAATCCACAATTGTGGATGACTCTGTCCTTCTTTTGGGGTGTTTCATCAAAAATAGAGTTACCTCCTTGCACATCACACATGGAGTGGGCTGGAGTGATAGCAAGTTAATATTTAATAGCTAAAAAAAAAAGATATGCTATCCTTGGGGAAAGATGCTTTCTAAATGTGAAGTGTAATCTCATATTTGGTGGATTTGAGCTTTGCACATGCCACTGAACCAGCTGCTGCTACTAGTAGATAGGCTTATCTAGATACTTAGCTAAAAATTTCCTATGTGTATCTTTTGGATTGTGTTCTGTATATCCTATCAGCCACATTCAATTGCTTATGTCTGAGGATTGGGGTTTTTCTTGGAAAAAAAGACTTATTTTCTTGCCTTCTCCCCTCCCCGCCTGAATTTTAGGCAACTTTGTTATCAACATGCTCCTTTCCCTGTCCATAAAGCATGGCTAATAAAATAGGACTGTGTATAGTGTGAAATTGAAATCCCTAACTTAATCATGACACCAAAACTCAAGCCACTGTAGCACTGGCTTTCCTGGTGGGTCAGTCAAAGCAAGAGAGTGCTGGTGACAATTTCTTCTTGGTCCGTGTGCTCTTAGACTGAGGACAGCTTCAGTCATAAATGGTTCAATGGAAACAAAGGGGAAATTTTAACTAGCAAAAGGAAGGCAAGTGCAGGAGGGAAGTGAGAAGCCAGGAGAAATGTGCAGCTCCCTTCCAGGTGGAGAAGGGAAGGAGGCTCCGGTGTTGAGCTTTTCATCATGGGGTCTCAGCGTTCACAGAGATCCTAAGAAAATACACCTCATATGGCAAATCCTCTTTCCAAGGAGAAGGTAACTCCAGCTTTCACTAGCCAGACCTTCCAGGCTCTCCAAGAGAGGGGTTTAGTACTGCTTTATGTTTCTACCATGCCTGCAACCTAATGCCATGTCAGAGCTCCCTTCATGCTGGCTGCCAAAACTCATGGCTGTCTCATGTCTCAGACTTGCTTAGGAAAGCATCAGAACCTCAGGGCTGTGGTTTTGATACTCCACTGCTTTCTTCAACAGCTGCTGAAGCTCAAACTCAACAAAGTGGCTTCTTACCTCTCTGGCTGGCTATTTCTACACAGTTTGCCATTAGTAGGAGACTGTGAGAATGACCACGCTGGATCAGGCTAAAAATCCTCCTAGCCTAGCATATTGTTTCAGAAAGCAACCAACTCTGGATGCCTGGGAAGAGCACAGGAGCAGGCACCAAGGTCATCCTACAGCCTCAGAGGACTTGTTCAATCTCTATCAGCTTGTGGCTCAGAACTCTGCTAAATGAGAGGTGGTGTTTTCACATTTAAACAACCTCAAGGTAGGACTTTTTTCCTATTAATCTCTTCAGTTTCTTCTTGCACTGATGTAAATAAGAGTCAGCCCATTACATCCCCTGCTCACTCAGGCTGGGCACTTCACAACTGCTCTTTAAATGATTAGTCAGATATGTAGGAGAGGCTTTCTGCAGTGCAGAGAGGAAGGATGAAGAAAAAAAGCTCTGCTATATGCTGAGAAAGCCACACTGCTTTACAGAGGATATAATCCAGGATCTTACAACAAGGACGGAGTAGATGCTGAGTACTTAATGCCTGCTGACAAATGTGTGAAATGAACAGATTTGACTTATAATAGTTGAATTTTTTTGCGTCCTTCATAACCTATTTGTTGGAAAGGATTTAAGACCATTTCAGATATTTTTGCTGCCCATTGATACCATTGGTACAGGTATATTGTACTCTCCTTCCCCAAGGGCTGTGCTTCCACCACTCTCTTTTTATACAGTAAAATTTGTTGTTGTTGTGGAGTCGGCAGAAAGAGAGTAACGTATGTGCAAACTTGTGTCTCTAGATCCACCCCAGAGGGGCAGCTGCAGCTCTAATATGGTCTTTCTTTCCTTGCCAGCAGATTAGAAAAGGATTATGGAAATGAAGGACACCAAGGGGAAGCATCATTTCATGTCTGTATTGAGGCAGGGCTCCAGCTGGCATCAGTCAGTATTTACTCTATGTTTTACATGTGGGATCAACAAGGGAGATGCAAAAAACAGAGACCAGGAAAGCCTAGAAGAAGAAAGCATATTGTCTGGTTGTTTTCATTTTTTATATTTAGTGTAGTGCCAACCTGCAAGACAAATACAGTACACACAGGAAGGATGGATTAAGGATTTGGGCACCAGCCAGCATTTGTGTTTCTGTTCCTCCACAAGCTCTCCATGTAGCATTGGACAACCTATTCAGGGCCAGATCTGAATCAATAAGGTGTGACTACACTAGGCAAAAAACACTGTGAGAGGGACCATCAGGTGAGCTGTGATGTTTCCACGGAAATTCAGAACCAGATAGAGACACAGCTTGGAGTTGGGTAGAGAGAAAGCTGGTGTGGACTTCTCAAAGTTGTCTACTTCTAGCTAATATGGCATAAATAGAGATGGTTCAACATAGACTCCATTGCAAGGCACAAGAAACACCAGAGAACTAGAAAGCAGAGAAAGAAGGTTCCTAAATCCTAAGAAAATTCCCACTAACGTCCCATTTTAGGTGCCAGAGTTCTCTCTTTGTTTTCACCTTTAAGCCTGTTGAAGTCCTTGGGACATAGACACTTGTAAAGGCACTTGCCAATTGCTGCAGGTTTGGGCTGAATTCTCTTTCCAAGGAACTCAGATCTTTGTGGAAGTAAAGCTGTTGTGCCAGACAACAAGTGATCTATTTTAAGGTCAGAGAACTCATCTGAGGGTTAGAGTGAAAGACTAGTTCTACTGGATATGTTCTTACTAAGAAAAATCTTCCAGATGTGAGACAGTGAGTCCTCCCCTGGGACAGAGGACAAGCAGCTCTTAAAACTAGTTGGAGAGCAGGGCACCTGCACCAGGGAAGGCATTGCACATGAGATAAGAGGTCCTTTTTTAATCCATTGGAAATGTATGATCTGGAAGAAAATATGCAGACATCAGGGCCACCTCCTGCTACCCAATTATTCAGAAAGGACAGAGTCCAGGCTCTGCCACAGAGAGACACTTAGACTTTCTCCTCAAAATGTGACTCTCTGGAAGAGTGAATACTTTGGAAGGTCACATGCATTACCGTTCAGCAGAGTATCACTTCCCAACAGCCTGAATGAAGGATTAAAGAAGGTGTCTTGACATTTACCTACATTCATGTGCAGCTAATGGGGTTGATAAAAGTGCTCCACGAATAATTTATATTGGGTAAGTCACAGATGGAAAGATTCATCTTTTTCCCATAAGCAGAAGGGAGGGGGGAGAATAGGACATTGGACAGAAAAGATTGGTTCCTAGATCCATAATATCCTTTTCAGTGGAAAGAGAGGTCAAGACTTCCTCTAAACCATGGTTTAGTATCATGGTTATTTCTATTGAAGAAGCAATTTTAATGACACAGAAGATTTCAGCCCCAGCTCTTTCCAGTCTGAAGGTGCATTTAAATGAATTACAAACTTCCTCCTCCTCTCAACAGAAGCAATATTTCTTTGCTTGAGTTGGATTTTGCTCAGCCAGGAGTTCACACTTGTCTTGGTAAATAGGAAAAGACAGAACCAAGCTGATGGGAGGGCTTCTGACCAAACTCCCCGAGGCTGCACAGAAGGGTTAAGTCTTCAGGGATATGAAGTCAGGACATCTGCCTCCAACACTAGAGTCTGCTTCTAAGTCAGTAATAGGGGCACAGTAGCGACTTTAGTGGCACAAAACCCATGCAGCTCTTATCAACATGAGTGATACTGGCCCTCCTCTACTCCATCATGGGATCCCAAAGAACAGTGACACCACTGCCAAGAGTGAAGCTGATAGAGCTCTGTAAAGGGGGTCAACACAGACTTCTTGTGTCCGCAGACTGGTTGTGAGTAGATAACACCAATATTGCTCAGAAAGGGACAGCAAGCCCTGTTAAACCCTGTTCAGCACAAAAAGAGCTGAAGCTCTGGATCTTGGTATACTCAGAAACTGTGTGAAACTGTGTCTCTCTCTGCATGCGCAACACTCACTGGCAGCTGTATCTCCTTGGGGACATATTTGTGGAATATCAGCTGTTTAGTGCCATCTTGTTCACTCAGTGGGCAAAACAAAAATCACTATGGAATAAACCCAAAACAAGCCTTTCTTCTCCTGGATGATCTGAAGGTAATGTATCGCTCTCATCTTCCTAGACCACCAACAGGTGTGAGGTGAAAGGACATGCTGAATGTCCTCAGGAGACTGAACCTTCTTGTGCTTTGTTGAATGTATCACATCCCAGACAAGATTTCCATGCTGCTTTGATGCTGCATCTAAGGTAAGGATTATTGCTTTTCTGTAAATTGTGGCTGAGTTTTAACTTGCAGTTCAAGACTGAATTGCTTCTGAGTGCATGGGACTGAATGCAAAGGAACCTGAGATCCAAGTACCAGTGTGGAGTGAGAAATGATAGTGGTGTCAGAGAGAAAGGGATCAGTTTAGTGAAAACGGAAATAAATGAGGCAACAGGAATATGTTCACCTCATGCTGAGTGAAAAAAATTCTGTCACTGAATGCAAAAATTAAGTATCTCTAATATGGAACACCAGGAAGAAAGACAAATAAGAATTGAAGGACTGTATCCCCTACCTGGAGAGGAAGAGATATTTCCTTGACCCAGCTGCCAAAGCACTGACCCTGGATGCAGGAGACACAGATTTCACATCTGCTTTTTATTTGGTGTATGGAAAAACCACATCTCTGCATCCTTTATAACTTCTGCTGTCAGGTATACAGGGCATAGCTGCTTCTGTTACTACCTTTTCAATTTGCCAGTAGATTCTAGGTGTAGCTATTAGGAGGCATATACCTCATCTTTTGTGTGAGTGTTCCAGCTTACACTTGGGTTCAGGGAATACTGAACACAAAATAGGACTCCTGTGAGAGGAGAACTTGAGGGAGAAAACACGACCACCATGCTCACCTGAGGCTGCAGTCTCTGAAATAAGCAGTATGTAGCTAGAAAGCTAAGAATCCAGCCTCCAGGGAATAATGACGTGCCCATGGAGGCATAGACATGCCTGAGCTGGAGCTTACTACATCACTATTGCGTTTCACCAAGGCAGGGAAGAAAGGGTTGAGCAGCCAGAACAACTAATAATCAAACCTTATGTCAGGTGAAAGTTGAATTAGCAATAGCAGATGAAAGTGCATCAGGAGGAGGCAATGAATGCTCCCTCTCCCTCCCAGGACTATGCCACATTGCAGCCATGTGGATACTGCTGCAGGACAGGGGTGGCTGGAATCTCTTCAAGCAGAAGGTGGAATTGGATTTAGGTTTTCGTTTGTGGGCTGATGCCATAAGTCCTGGATCATTGGTTAACATCTCCTGCTGTGGCTGTTTTGGGACTGTAATGCTCCTCTCTCTCCCCGTTGTTTTCTATTTATGCTGCAACTACTTAATGAGTTTTGTAAAATCCTGAATAGTTTTGGGGAAAACCTATATGATGCTTTCTGTTGGTAAATTAACTTCTTGCCCTCCCATTTCTTATCCAGGTCTCAAATGTATTCCATTGAGGAAACATCCAAAGCATTGTAAAAGTATTTTTTTAAGCATCTCTTTACTAAATAAACTGCATCTCTGCAGACTATTCACTTCCATATTGAGGAGGTGGAACTCATCTAATAATTATTACAGTACAGTACTTCCCCTTGAAGCACTCCCAGGAGGCTCTCTTTATCTGGGAAAAGGTAATGGAATATTCACACCTAATCACCATGACACAGAAATACAGTTCTTTAAATGGGAAAATCAATTTTCCCTTAATATTTAAAATACTAACAATGTACTTTGCCAGAGCTAAGCAATGAGATAACACTATGCATCCAATGCTGATGATCAGGAGCACAGTGCTTGAAAGAGAGGCAGGCAAAAGGAGACATACTGTGAGGTTCAGTAATAATAGCTTTTTACAATTAAAAAGAAATTTATTAAAAATAAAGAGAAAGAAAGAAAGAAAAAAGAAAGGAAGAAAAGAGAAGAAAGTGTTAGATGACTGTCTCCTCAGTACAGTTTCACATGTAGTTTGTTTCAGCTCAGATTTATTTCTACCGTGCCAATACAAACCCCTCCAATGTTGATCCCTCAGGTTAAAGGCCTGTTTTGACTTTCTGATGTTAACAGGGCTTTTATCAGTCCCTGGTGTCTGCTGGGCTTGGTGACACACAGCTTCTCAGCCCTCACCTGGGATTCCAATCTCTTTTCCCTTCGCCATACCTCCACCCTAACTTTGTTTTGTGAGTCACAGCAGTGGAGCAATTGTGTCCCTTGAGATCACATTAGGAGCTTCTACAGAAATCCATCTGCTAGAAAACTGGATTACGATCTGAGCATTCTATTTTGAATGAAAACCTTTTCCTTTCTGTGTTGAATTCACAATCTCTGTTTAGAAACAATACAAAACCAAACCAAACCCCAAAACTTAAACAACCTCCTATTGCAAATCTTTTATTTTATTCTATGAGAAAATTCTGTAGAGGTGAGGATTTGTTTGAGAAAAAACTCATCATCTTACTGAAAAAGAGTGTATATATAGGGAATAGCTAGACAAATCCAGCTCATTTCTTCCGTGTCTGATGACAATTTCAGTTATGCCCTATTTGTTCCTGAAGTCAACCCACAGTGATCCTTTCTTCTTCTTCTTTCCTTCTGTTTCTTTTTCTTCCTTCTTCCTCCCTCTTTTTCAAGGTCAATCTAAAAAAATTAGTCCTGGGAAAATGTGAAAAATCTTGCATTTGATATTATTGTAACCCCAAACAGAAACCAGAATAAAACCTGAAACGTGGTGATTTTATGGATGTGCACATGTTGAAGGTATGTTTTATTGGATGGGTCAAGGGTCAGTTTCGTAGAATCACAGAGGAGTTTGGGTTGGAAGTAACCATTAAAGGTCATCTAGTTCAAGCCCTGCAGTCTGCAGGGACATCTGCAACTAGATTAGTCTGCTCAGAGCTCCAACCAACCTGACCTGGAATGGTTGCAGGGATGGGACATCTGCTACCTCTCTGGGCAACATGTGCCAGTGCCTTACCACCCTCAGTGTAAAGCATTCCTTCCTTCTATCTAGTCTAAATCACCCTCTTTTTGTTTAAAACCATCATCCTGTCACAACAGGTACTACTAAAAAGTCCCTCTTCATCTTTCTTATAGGCTCCCTTTAAGTACTGAAAGGCTGCAAGAAGGTGTTCCTGGAGCCTTCTCCAGGCTGGACAATCCCAACTCTCTCAGTCTGTCCTCACAGTAGAGGGGTTACAGACCTCAGAACATTTTCATGACCCAATCCAACAGATTCATGTCCTTCCTTTACTGAGATCCAGAGCTGGACACAGTATTCCAGATGAGAGTACCATGTCCAGCAGGAGCCATGAGGTGTAACTTGATGATTTATGAGAATAATGCCACACTATGTGAAAAGAGTGACACCATAAAATAATTAAACACGCATCAATTTCTGAAGAGGACCTTGTCAGAAGACTATCCCAGGATACCATTGAAAGGAAGAAAACAATTATTCACAGATTGTTGGTTTTGCTTTTTATAAACAACAAGTGCAGTTAATTTTTTCATATCACTTGTTTACAAGCCTCAATCACTCATTTCAAACAGCCTGACCTTCCAAGGGCTCACGGATTGAGAAGGCATCATTTGAATGGCTTGTAGATAATTAAAACCTGTGACATTCAGAATGAGGCTGGAAGATGGCATAAGAAAAGTAATTACAGAACGATATATCATGTCACGGACAAGTGGCTCAATGTGAGCTTGAGATGGCAAATATCATCCAGTTCAAACTCAGCTCTTGCATGCCAGCAGGACCATTAGTGTTTCAACTAGACATAAGCTATGCTTTCTATTAGAGAAATCCATATGGTTTATCCTTACCATTGGGGAAGACACTGGCATACGTTGCCAGGTCAGGTTGTTTGAAGCTCTGAGCAACCTCATCTCATTGAAGATGTCCCTAGTCACTGCAGAGGGCTTGGACTAGATGATCTTTAAAAGTCCTTTCTAACCCAAACCATTCTATGATTGATTTTATGAGCAGCTTCAAACATCAGCCTGGGTTTTTGCAGGCAGCTCACCCACAAAACCAACATAAATGAAAAAAAAAGGCTACTGAAAAAGATTTGGAAATGATAATACCTTTCAGGATAAGGTCCTGTGTGTGATGCTGTCCTATGGCAATACTTGCAACCCAGTCATTATGCTCCTTTTGTATGGTGCCTCCTCACTGAGCTACCTGTAGCTGTATGTAGTTATCTATGTAAATCACTATAACTATATATAGTTATAAAATATATAACTATAACTATAAAGACACAACAACTGTGAGCCTGGAGATGAAGCAGAAGTGTGGTACCTGCACAGAGATGGTGGCAGAGCTTTCTGCAGAGCACACTGAAGGAGATAAAGGGAAGCTCAAGGAAGATTAGGTCACCTTGTTGGAAAGGAAACAGGACATGGTTAGTCTTATTTATTTGATTTCTAATAAGTCTAACAGGGGGGAAAAAAGGATTGTAAGAAGGGATCTGCCAAAAAGTTAGTAGAGACAGGTGAGGATCATCATAACTGAGGTCTCCAAACAGAGGATGAAAGGAAATACTGTTATATATGCTGATTTAGTGAAATATTTTTGTGTGGTACCCTTCTCCCCTCCTGCTTTTCAAACTGTTTCTATTTATTGCAGATAATTGATTCTTTTTCTTCCTTAGCTGTGCGTTTTGGCTCCCACTACCAAAAAGATTAAAGGGGGTTTGTTATTTCCATTTAAAATCTTGTTCAAATTAACCCCAGATTCACAACCTAGCAGTGAAGATGGGCTTCATGCTGAACTCAGTGATTAATTTTTTTTAAAAAAGAAAACTAAAAATATCTATTTGACTGCTTTTCAAGGAGAGTAATGCAAGAAAAGGGGGAAAAAAGAATGAGGAAAACAAAATGTGCCAGTACTGTTAAATGTATTGCTTTATTATAATTTCTTTGGCTTATGTAAATTTAAAGGAAATTTTTCAGACCACTAATCCATAATATAGACTACAGTCCTCTTTGTACTTAATTAAAAATGGATAGATTGTTACAAGAAAGATGAGAGTTTTCAGAAGTACTCAATGTTGGCCAAAGTCTGCTTTGATTGAAGTCAGTGGTGAAACTTGCCCAGAATCCATTAAGATCAGAGATCCATTAAGGACAGAGTAGACCACGGGTGAGTATTTCCAAAAACCCTACCCAAATCAAGTGTGGAAAGGGATCATTTTCAATGCACTGCAAGGTGTTTAACACAGCAGCTCCCATTAGGTTCAGTTTATTCTTTCTCTTTTATTTTGGCTAAAAAGTGGCTTGAGCTAAGGACTCTCTTAAGCTGTTGTGGTTGGGTCCAGAAATTCAGACTGGCTAGCGGAAAAAGTCATTAAAAGCTTACATAAAGAAATTGGGAGATACAGCAAGTAGCAGTGGTTGGAAGCTGAGATGAAACAAATAAATGCTACAAGAATGGATTTAGAAGATTGGAATGGATTTATTACTTGCAATAGGACTTGGACTCAATGATCCTTGTGGGTCTCATCCGACTCAGAAGATTCTATGAGCTTACACAAGCCTCTGAGGGCAATAGTAGCTTCTTCACATCAGTCCTTTTGAAATTCAAAGTGAAAATCGGGAAGCATGGATGAATGAATCATGACAGATGAGTCCTGGTACAGAGTTGGGAGAGAGAAACTACTTTGCAGCATTAGAAAAGATGGTTCAACTGAGCGCATAATTCATTGTCTTGGTTTGAGCTAGAACAGTACTAACTCTGCTCAGTGATTTCCATTTCCAGCTCAGTCTCTCCTCAATGCTGCACTTGCTGCAGCTCACAGCATCTTTTCCCAGACAGGCTCTGCTCCTAGCACTGACAACACTTGATGGGGAGAGTTACTGCCAAGGCTTGGGCTGCAGAAAGGCTCTGCCTTACACTTGCTCCTCTGCACACCAAGGGCACTGCTACATCTTGTGTCCCACCTTGGGGTGCAGCAAGACAGAGGTGGCACCTGCAGGGAGGAGGGGACAGGAGAGGTGACCCTGAACTGACCAACAAGGGATTCCATCCCATGCATGTCACAGCCAGGATAAAACTGAGGGATCATGAGGGTCAAGCATCTGAGGAGGACTCTGTCCATTCTGCCTTCGATCCTAATCTGGTTTCAGAATCTAACTCCTGAATCCAGTTCCCATCTGCTTCTGAGTTCAGCCTGGGACTTCCCCAGTGCCTATCACAGCATCAGTGGTGACAGTGATGTCATTGCCATCAGGAGCTTGGGTTTAATATTGATTTTGTGTATATTTGTATCTGTTTTGTTTTATTGTCATTTTCATTAGGGCTGCTTTATATTTCTTTTCCAACCCGTAAGTCTCTCTCCCTTATTCCCTTTTTTTTCCCCTTTGGAAAGGCAGAGGGGTTCATAGAGAGCATTTGTTATTCATCTGATGGCCAGCCTAGCCCTAACCCTTGACACTCATAAAATTCTCTGCAATTCAAAGCATCAGAGCTGGTGGGTCAGAATTCCAAGCCAAGCTGTGCTTTCTATTAGAGAGGCCCATATGGTTTATCTTTACCATTGGGGAAGACAGAGTGTGTTCCAGAGCACTTGTTCTTGAGGGATCAGATTGAGAAGACATAAAGTAAAACAACTGACCTGATGGTTATTTCCCTAACAGACCAAATACCTATGAAAACCTATGGCCTCTTTGCAACAACAGAGGCTGTAGGAGAGGCAGTTTAATAGGACTCTGCAGGGAAGTTTTAGAGCCTTTCATACTACAGATATAAATGATACATTCCATCTTTATGCCACCCTTCTAAATCACAAAAAAAAAAAGCAAACTGAGTTAATGCAGAAAGGCAGAAGCCCTGTGCTGCTGCTTTGCTCAGCTATTTATAATGTCAGGGCCAGCTCTGGCTTAATCTTCCAGGTGTAGCTCAATATATTTCTGACCCAACCAGGTAGAACAGAAGCCTTGGTTATATTTCCAAGCTCTCAGAGGTTTTAAGACAATCCCACAGCTTATGCTCGAAGTAGTTTCCGCAGCTTCCTGATAAATAATCTCAGTGAGAGTGTAATTGTTCATGAGAAAACATCAGCTGCAGAGGAGAAAAAAAAAATAAAACAAAACCCCCCCCAAAAGTAAACAAAAAAATTAGAAAAGGGAAGTACTGACTTTATTTTCCCAGCAGATGTCTTTGCTGAAGTCCCTCTGCCATGTTAATTGTCATAACTATCACCTCTAGTTCCTTGGTAGGAGAGCTGTAACAATTAGCCTGTGACTTCACACCAGCTGCCTTGGCATGGACCAGGCAACGTGCTTTAGACTCCCAACACCTGCAAACCCAGAACATGGGGGATGTTGGGATGCTACATCAGACAGCTGTTGCATTTCATGCTCATTCTCTTGGGGAGAAGGTGGGGAGAGAGAGATGGAAAAATGTCTATGTGCCTGAATGCCATAATTTCGCCCTTTTTTTGAGGTTTATTCTGCGCATTCTCTTCCAGTATGCTGCATCTGAGCTGTTTGAGGTATAACCCTAGCAGTTATCTGGAGATTATACAATCTGTAGGGTTCCATATGTTATCAGGCTTTGTGAGTAGCTCTGGCTAGCCAAATTATAGCAAGGAGGGAGGGAAGAGAGAAACAACCCTACATTTATTTTAATTTATTTCCTATTCCTCCTTTTCGTCAGCCCTTAAAGGACAGTTCAATGTGGTTTGTATACTTCTCAATTAGTGTAATCTGGAAGCTGGCAGTTAGCACTTTGGCAGTTTTACCCCAGTGAGTTTTACAACGAAATGAGAATTGCTGAGAACAGTGGTATTGAATTCACAGAAAGAGCCATGAATTCTACCCCCACCCCTCCTCTGATAACTGTTCAGTAGGATTATTCAAGAGATTTAAATGTGGGTGGCATCAGTTTGAAATGCAGATGGTGTCTCTTATTAAACACCATTTTAGCTATTTGTAGTGCTCAGAACAGTATTTGCACTGAATTTAAATAATGATGTACAGTATTTGTTAAAAAACATGCTTGGCCATGTTTTGTTTAATTAGTGGCTTGAAATCTTCCAGCATATGGCTTGTCATTTGGTAAAAAGATGATATGCAATTATGAACTTCCTTGAAGTTTTAGTGTTTCGAGGCAGAATTCACTCAGGATGTTCAGCAGTTAATGGCAGACCATTAAATATTATATTTACCAAACAAGGGGCATACAGGAGCAGCTCAGGATGCTGTTGCCATCTGTACCTATAGCTCTGTGCATCCTTTGGTCCACAGGAGGTGGACTGGACCCAGTCTGCTCCCACAGTTCATTGCCAGAGTTTTCTGCATGGCAGTGCAAACCACATCGTGTCTGTTTGTTATCTTTAAAGGCTTGGATGCGGCTTTAGCAACATCAATTTAATTTTTATCCTTCAGGAAAAGCAAGCAGACCATCTGTTTAGATACCCAGTACTTTCTGAAGGGCTGCAGTTGGCTGTTGTTTTTTTTTTCCCCTGTCAGATTTTGGATGGCCTTTTAAAGTTTTTTGGAACTTTTAGTTGCCTGCTCATTTTTGGGGGGATGGGGGTAGAAATGAGAGTCTGGAAGAGTGAAGAATAACGGATGGGGTTTTTTTCCCCCCATAACTTACCTGGTTAGTTCCTACTCCTCATCATGACAGATGACTAATTCAGCATCTGACTCCTTTTCCCCAGTTTGAGCCAGCTCCTCCATCCACCACCTTTATTATTCCCCAGTCACAGCAGAGATGATGAAAAGATTTGCCTCAGGCCTCTCTACCAGCCTTCAGTGCAAGCAACATTATGCATTCAAATGACTCACAGATTGGAGCATTCTCATTTTTTCTCTTGAGAATGACTTCTCTCAGAAAGCACAGAGAGAAGCAATAGAGCCTGATGAAGAAGTGTGAAAGGAGTGACCCTCAACCTGGCACAGAATTTCCTTCTCAGATCTTATTTCATGGCTTTATCACACACTGCACTTCTTCGGACACAGTAGAGTCATCTCAGTCTATTATAGACATGTATCCCAGAATCATTAAGGTTGGAAGAGACCTCTAGGATCATCAAGTCCAACTGTCAACCTATCACCACCATGCCACTAAACCATGTCACCATGTACATATGAGTCAGGCCCTCCTAGGCATCGTATTTGTTTATGACAGGATTTTACCTCTACATTTCCATCTGGAAAATGTGAATGACAGCCCTGAAATGCCCATTTCTCTTCATTAACCCTTACAGGAGTGGAGGTATCTACAACACACCTCTGCTTTTGGAAATACAGTCATGATCTGCAATGTTCACAACACATCATGGCTGAAATCTTGGAGAAAGAGAAAAGAGAAGAGAAGAGAAGAGAAGAGAAGAGAAGAGAAGAGAAGAGAAGAGAAGAGAAGAGAAGAGAAGAGAAGAGAAGAGAAGAGAAGAGAAGAGAAGAGAAGAGAAGAGAAGAGAAGAGAAGAGAAGAGAAGAGAAGAGAAGAGAAGAGAAGAGAAGAGAAGAGAAGAGAAGAGAAGAGAAGAGAAGAGAAGAGAAGAGAAGAGAAGAGAAGAGAAGAGAAGAGAAGAGAAGAGAAGAGAAGAGAAGAGAAGAGAAGAGAAGAGAAGAGAAGAGAAGAGAAGAGAAGAGAAGAGAAGAGAAGAGAAGAGAAGAGAAGAGAAGAGAAGAGAAGAGAAGAGAAGAGAAGAGAAGAGAAGAGAAGAGAAGAGAAGAGAAGAGAAGAGAAGAGAAGAGAAGAGAAGAGAAGAGAAGAGAAGAGAAGAGAAGAGAAGAGAAGAGAAGAGAAGAGAAGAGAAGAGAAGAGAAGAGAAGAGAAGAGAAGAGAAGAGAAGAGAAGAGAAGAGAAGAGAAGAGAAGAGAAGAGAAGAGAAGAGAAGAGAAGAGAAGAGAAGAGAAGAGAAGAGAAGAGAAGAGAAGAGAAGAGAAGAGAAGAGAAGAGAAGAGAAGAGAAGAGAAGAGAAGAGAAGAGAAGAGAAGAGAAGAGAAGAGAAGAGAAGAGAAGAGAAGAGAAGAGAAGAGAAGAGAAGAGAAGAGAAGAGAAGAGAAGAGAAGAGAAGAGAAGAGAAGAGAAGAGAAGAGAAGAGAAGAGAAGAGAAGAGAAGAGAAGAGAAGAGAAGAGAAGAGAAGAAGAAGAGAAGAGAAAATGTAACCACTACCTCAGGCAAAATGTTGTATTTTTTAATAGCAAGCTTTATATCCAGCTTGGACTCTAATTTATCCTTCTAATGAAGTGCTTTTTGAAGTCTAGCATCCTCCAAACAACTATGTCATATTTCCTTTCCAAAGACAATTAATTCCAGGCTGCTTTTTTTTCCAGATCTGTCACTGTCTAAATCCCAGCCAAGATCAGAAAGGAGCTTCCTGAAATTTTTCAAAGTTCTTATGGCCACCTGCCTTTGGCATGGTCAGCACTTATGAATATCCTGGTAATGCCTTTCTGCATTCAAGGAGCCTGAAGACCTTACCTGCTGCTCCTCTGAGCAACACAACCTTCCACCTTCTTCGCTCTAACAAGGTACTTCAAGCATTATGGAAGAAATGAGCCATGTTTTGCTTCTGCATTATGTAGTTGTGACCAGGAACAGACATCACTGGGAAGAGTTTACCTCAGAGAATATTTTGAAGAATCTAAATATTGTTATTAAAAATACAGGAATTGTTCATTAATCAGAGAAAATCTCTGTTAGGTATTAACACAATGTTATTGTGACTTTTGGTCTTTGAGCTGGTGCTTCTTTTCCACTTTTTTTTGGCCTGCAAAATGCTTCATTTTGCATTCAGACATGATAAGTTGAAATATTGTTTTATCCCCTGATCCTATGCTCCTGCCTGGACAAAAGGTCATTTTTTAATACAGACAGGAAAGAAAAAAGGATGGAATGAAAAAATGCACCAGGTCATCCATCCCTTGTGGCTTTCAACTTTCACTCCAGCAGTAAAAGAAGCCCATCCACATCAGAAGAAACAAATGAGTCTTGACAACAAACCATTAGAGGGATGGTGGAGGGAGGAAATAATTCAAACTTCAAAACAGATAAACACATTCTAAAAAAAAAATTGAAGTTACGACTTTTCATCCCTACCCTCCCACATCCAAATGAGATTCATTGTGATGCATTTTTGACCCACTCTGATGCCCCAAAATCTTAACAGTGTTTATGCCACCCAGTTTGAGGTAACTCCAGAAAAAACAACCACTATTAAAATGAAAGGCTACTAATGATTTACCATGGGGAGCTTTTTCCTCTGAGTTGTTGTGAACCAATACTCAAGAGGGAAGTTGAGGTCATTGTGTCTCTGGATGTCATTTCTTAAAAAGGAGACATAAAAGACACCCTGACAAGCTGTCATGAAAAATTCCCTGGCAATATCAGTAAGTGCAGGGATGCCTGCTCTGTTGCCGTGGCAAAATTCACATTCAGATGATTACATTTTACCTACTTACACTCAGGCTGCATTTTCAATTCCATACGTCATTCTTCTTGTCTTCTCATCAGAAATTGCTGCATAGTCTGCTGTGCATTATTAAACAGTTGCCACATCTCACCCCACTGGATCTTGCATTTAAATGACGGATTTACAAAGTCTGTGTTGCTTTCTTAGGTTTGCCTGCACAGCTGGTTGAGATTTTCCCCAAGACAAAAAGTTTTCCTTCAGAAACAGACTTGAAAATGTTCTGATTTTCATTACAAGTTGTCAAAATCTTTTCTTCTTTCCATTTCCAGTCCAATAAGTTTCTGCCTTTCTGAATTGAAAATGAAATTATTAGATGCATATAAAAGAAATAGTGTTAAAAAAATTGGTGTTATTATTAACAAAAATAAAAGGTGTTCTAATTAAATATTGAAAGTTATTCCAACAGTGATTTAGATATCTCATTTTTTGATGAGCTGAACAAAAAAAAAGGCAAGAAAAAAGGAATCTATTTCAAACAATTGAGAATAAAAACAACGCCAGAACTGCAAATCTCACAGCAAAAATCTTTCAATTCTTTCCAGCAAGTTCTTTTTATGCCTCATCTTTTGAAACTTTCTAAGTGTTGTACTCTTCAGAAAGAAAAAATGCTTTTAATTCTGTCTCTCTGTAGATGCATACATAAAATGAAACCCAAGTGCCATTTGTTTTTTAGATTAGAAACTCAATGAGACAGGGATCAGTGCTCCATGAAATTAAGGATGCTATATGTAGGCTAGGGAAACCTTCCTAAAAAGACAAAGTATTAGAATATGTCCCAAGGAGATTACAGTGGATGTCTAGGGGGTTTGAAGAAATGGATAACTTAGTTTTGGGCAATGAAATAAGAAAATGTGTATGTTAGGGAGGTGTTGAAATAAGCTAGTGCTGAGAGGTATCACCTGGTGTTATGTTATGCTTCAGCTAGAGTTCAGTAGCGGCAGATGAAGAACTTAGATTGATTTGCCCAGTCAGGGAAAGCATCACTGTGTGCATGTCTTGTGTTATCCTGGGAATATAACAACCCCCAAATGCAAAATTAGAGCAGTCAATACCCTCAGAAGATAACTTAGACTATTTTAAGACACACAGAAAGATCTCTAAGGACACAGATTGCTTAGAAGACTTAGAAGAATATAAGGAAAAGCTCCTTTGCTGTGTGGGTGCAGAGCCCTGTGCCAGGCTGCCCAGAGAGGTGGTGGAGTCTTCTTCTGTGGAGAGATTCCAAACCCACCTGGAGGTGATCCTGGGCAGCCTGCTGTGGGTGACCCTGCTTTAACAGGGGGGTATGGACTAGATGATCTCCAGTGGTCTCTTCAAACCCTTACCATGCTAGGATTCTGTGAAAGGATAGTTATGTGGACGTCAGTCAGTAAATATTTAATTTGTTCTTCTTCTTTCTTTTTTTTTTCCCCAATGGACTCATTGCCCATTAAAAAAGGGAACAAGTGTGACATGATAGATTAGGCATATTCTCAAAACCTAATCCTACAAGGTGATGTCATGTTGAAAGTAGATATCATTCATTTCAGTGGGACACTGCAGAGAGTAAATGGCACAGTAAAATAGACAGTGACACAGATGCTCAGGAGACTTGCTTCTGAGACTCCCATTTTATCTTTAACTACAAAGGCAAGTTTGTCCCTTCTGTTCAGCAAAGATGTGCCAGAAGAGTGTTGCCATGGCAGAGGATAACCACGTTGAGTCTCCCAGCCCCCAGCATGTCTGCTCCTATTTCCACCCCCTCACCCATCTGGCCAGGCTGCAGCAAAGATGTGGTGGTGCCTTGGGGCAGAGCCACGAGGGAACCCTTGTCGGGGCAGTTTGTGGTTGGATTGCAGCATTTTTCACCATCACCTCTGCTAAGAGGTCCAGGCACACTCTGTGAACCTGGCCCAGAAGATTTTCCACCCTGAATTATGTCCTGGCCATCTTCCAGCTATACCATTTGGGACTGTAATTTTGTTAAATCCATTTCTCTTGCAGGGCCAGGATTGATCCACACAGAGGGGTTTGGGTTTGGTTGTTGGTTTTTTTTGATCGTTCAAAGGAACATGTTCTTTGGCCAAATCCTGCACTCAAAGAAGATGAGAGTACATCTCCCTTTGCCCTCAGGAAGGTCAGCTTTTCAAATGACCCTCATGCGTGTACTGCATCAGGGCATGAGAAAAGGTGATGAGCACCCTTGTCACATTGAAAAGAGGGAGGGCTGTAGTTCAGTTGTCACCCTTCACAAGCAGTGTCCCAGGGACATTTTATTCCCCTCAATCAGGATGGAATCCATACTCTAGTTTCATCCTAGGAATCCTGCTTATTTCTGGTGGCTTTGCCTCATAAGAAATGTAAAACTATTCTGCTGGCTAAATTTCAGTTTGGTTAATTACATTTTGCTCACATAAATAACTTTAATAGCTTCAAAGAGGGGAAATTACTCTCTGCCTACTCTTCCAAAGATACTTGGTAACATTAGTAGGAGAGATTAAATGGGCCAACCCACCAGAGAGGTTGCTGCATTTTAATGGGAGATGAAGTTCCCCCTGTAGACGACAGATTTTGTGCAGAGAACTTCAGTCCATGTCCAGCCTAAGTGAAAGATGGAGAGCTATTAACATCTTTCTGAAACCTCACAGCTCTTGGCCTGTGATATATCTCCCTCAACCTTACTCTCATGTATCAGGCTGTCTCTCTGACAGCTCTTCTGGGATGGCTTAATAAAGCTCTGTTCTTAACTCCTCATTTTCCCACTGTAAGCATGCTGGTTTCTTCCTTTTCCTCCTCTATCACCAGCACCCTTCCTTCAACATCCATTCTGTCACCTGGGCAGTTGTTTCCTCTTATAGTCCACTGGCATCCAGGTGATCTGCAAGACTGCTTGGCTGTTCATCCATCACACCTCAAAGAGCCAGGCTTTTGCAGACAAGCTGAACATCTTCTTGTTGACTTCTGCACCCAGTTCTGTATGGCAGTGTGGCACCATCCATCCTTACCTCTGCTCATGACAAACTACAGCTCCCAAATTATTCCCTTCTTCTTTAAATGATCCTTCTAGATGCTGGCTATGCTTTTAGCTCTCTTCATCCTTACATCTTTCAGATACAAGCCAACTTTCCCCCTCTGTTTCCATTCCAGAATTCTTGTGTTAGATCTCAGGCATCAAATCCATCACCAGTTTCATCTTTCTCAGTGTGCCTTGCCCTTCTTCAATGTCTTCAGTGATCCTGCCTATCACACCACTCCTTCCAGCCTTTGTATTTCCATTGTCATCAGTTTGGGTGTCATTCTGATGCCTGGAATGTCCTAATTTTTCACATCCTTTAAGTCTGTGACCCAAAACGACATTCTTCCTGCCTCACAGAATCGGATCTATTATCTTTATGATTATTCATTAAACAGAGCTTTTAGAACAGCTATTGCATATGCATAAACTTATTGTTCAGAAGGTCTGATTGTTCAAACACTCACTCTGTGCATTCCTTACTGCAAGATGAAATTCACTCAGTGCATGAGAAATAGACCAAAAGGCAGACATGTAGGATGGGAACATTTGGAAGTGCAATGAGCAAGAGTTTTGAGCAAAACACATGTTATGTGGAGGTGAGGATTATGCTGTTAACTGGTTGCACATGACTCTCTTTCCCAGCTGCTTCTTGAAGGGAAGCACTACAGGTACCAATAGGGTGGACTAGATGGATTATGCCGTCTGCTGAAAGGCAGAAATCCTGACAGTCTTTGTCCCTCCTATAACCTCCCTCCTGCTGCTTGTTGGGCTTGTTCTTTTGGTCAGATCTGACATGCTGCAAAGATTTATGCTCATCTAATCTAGATTTTGCCAGTAGTCCTACTGCTTCTGACTGATACTTGCAGGAATATATTATTGGTCTCAATGATTGCATGGGCTGGAATTGCTTTGGGCAAGGATTGTAGGCAATTCTACTCACCACTTGAGAACTTATCTCATCTTAGGTGCTAAAATGAATATATAAAAAAAAAATCTTAGATTTTGCAGTTTCTGGATATTGTAGTAGTTTTAATGGATTTGAAGATGAACATATGGAGATGAACATACCAGCACTGAAAAACAAAGAAAAAATACTTTCCTTGACTATCTTTATAAGGCAGAGAGAGAAATCAATGAAACATTGCATAAAAATTTTCCAGGAAAAGATGTTTTGCTATGTCATGAAGGTAATTTGGGAAGCTGTGGATGCTGAATATTTCAGACAATGGAAGATCTTTCTCATGAGTCACTGTTTTTATTACCTACTAATGTACACAGCACTTACCATTTCACCGTGTTCTCTTGCATATCCTCAGATCATTAATGTTTTATCACTAAATATTTAAATACTTTTGGTTTTTCCTCACTTTCTGCATCTTCCCCCCTTCAGTCCTCCCATGGGCTTAAATGTTATATTTGCATATTTATGTAATAATGTGATCTGAAGAAGCACCAGGATTCAAGAAGAACCATGGATGCTGGACAGCCTATGAAAAGAAACTCAAAGACATCTGCCATAAATTATAGCAATGCTTTGGGTTCCTGTACTTCAAAAGAGCTTTGTTAAGGTCATCTATGCATCATGCCATAGGAAAGAGCTACCTGGAAAAGAAAATTCAGGCTCCATAGGTGATTCTGAAGTCTTGGACAATGTTAAATCTTAAATCAATGGCAGAAAGGAGAATACACTGCTTCGTTTTTCCTCACGGCACTTTTGTTCTGCAGAACTTGTATATTCCAAATCCATCAAGGCAGCCTGATCATACCAAGGCTATTCCTGTTCCTCCAGAATCAAAATGTACTTCCCACTGGCCTTACCTTTTTGTTGGGATGAGCTGGAGAAAGGGAATCTGTGTGTTCTCTTCTGTGGGGAACAGTTAGACAGAGTGCCAGGGAGCTGGAAGCTTGGGAGCTGGCCAGGTTTGCTGGCAGGTGCCGGGTGGGCTGGGAAATCTGATTTTTACTCAAAGGATTTGCAGTTCTGGTCTACCTGTCATATGAAAAGAGGCTAGATGAGACCTCATGGCCCTGGAAAACGTGGAAACATCTGATCCTAAATCATCCACTATCGGAGCTTCTGGAAAATCTAGCAGGCTGTCAAGGAGTCCAAGTTCACTGTTCTTTGTAGGCACAATTTTCATGGTATTCACTGAAAATAGATCCTCTAACTGAAGTTTCAGCTTTACAGTTTCTAGTTGTAAAGCATTTGCTCTGAGAACTTCTAACTGTAGTTGCACAGAGTCTTTCCAGAGCTTCAGGGATACGTGCCAAGTCACAGCCTTTACACTGGGCTGACAAGGGAGCAAAGTAAATGTTGACTGATTCAGCTGCATTCCTTTGCACTGGCAAATTTTCCCCTTACAGATCACTGAGATTCACTCATAGAGCTGGAAAGACATTTTGTTCTCCTAAAAAATTACATTAAAGTCCCATAACATCTTACTGAACTGAATACACATTTTGATATTACCTTTGCAGCACTGGGATTAATATTTTAAGAAATCTCACTTTGCCATCAGTTCAAATCTGAGGAAATGCCAAATGACTATTGGAAAGGATGAAGTGAAAAGGAGAGTACCAAAGCACAGATGGAGGCTGATGAGATGGCAAATGCTCAGATGGACAGTGAAGATGGCACTGTCTTTTATGTGGGCTGAAAGCAGTGGACACAAGCTCAGGTGTGGTGGAAAGAAAGGATGGGATGTGATGACAGTGCAAAGAAGAGTGTCAGGGTTAGGTACCTGAGAAAATGGAGCCAGCCAATGTGCCGGTAATGATTAGACTTATTATGACTTCTAGTATTGTACTTGAACCAGAAGTCCTTAAATACTTACATTGTGTAACAACTATTCAAGATGTCTTGTGATTGGTTAGAAAGTCATTAATGACCACTTGCTTCCAAACCAACCAGCTGGTTGTGTGAACCTCTAGGTAACAACAAATTCAACTACAGGAGGAATAATAATCATTTAAACCCACAATATATCCAGCTGTTGTTCTAAATCCTAAGGAATTATTTTTTTATTTGCATTTCAGTGATAAACTGATCTTGACAATTTGTCTGTTTCAATATGTAGAAACTAGGTCTTGAAAAGGATTTATTTGTTGTTTTTTTATTATTATTTTATCAATGCAGAGCTAGTTTAATTTGGTGCAATACTTTTCATTTCTCTCTTGAAAAAAACCCTGAAGAATGCTTTGTGTTCTTAAGAACTTTAGTCTCATAAATCAGTATAGCTGCACTGACTTTAGAAACACTGCTATGATTTATATCAGTTGTGGATCCAGCTCTCCATTCTTTGGTGCTGGGTGCCAGCACAACAGTTCACTAAAGCTTACTAGAATGTTTCTGATCAACAGGAAGAAAACCCCTCACTTTTTTCTTTCTTTCTTTCTTTCTTTTTTTCCATGAGAATTTCTACTTTTTTAGGCTTCTGATCCTGCAAAGTACTTGAATCCCCCTTTTCTGCTATTTCCAAGAGCCTTTCATTGAGTTCAGTGGGAAGCTGAGGCTCTTGACCCTCTACAGGACAGGACCCTAATAGCTGGAAGCAAATTGCCTCGCATCTTGTACAACCTCCTAATGTGCTTGTGCATTCATGCACACCAATTGATCTTACAAGCTTCTGAATGTTCACTGGACTTGTCATTATACCATGAATATTTTATAGCTGCACCACTATCATAACAGTAATTACATTTGCCCTTTTACAGAACCTTTTATCTAAGGATATCAAGGTGCTTTATGGATGTTAATTAAGCCCCAAGATCTTCCTGTGGAGTAAAAATTGTTACAAGTCTGCAAATGGGGAAGCTGAGGAACACAAAAGCTAAACTTGACCTTGCCCAAGGTCATAGAGCAAATTCTTGCCAGGGTTAGGAGACACATTCAAGGGTCCATGCTCTAGACTCACTAGTTAAATACTCAATTTAGACTATGCCATCAGCTGAAGAAAATGGTTGAAGTTGGACCTTTGGATATTTTCCTATTATGTGGGATATACAATAGTCCCTCACTGAAATGAATTTGAGGTGCTACACCCAGAGGACCTCATCCTATATCAGAGATGCCAGTGGAGATATTTCACCAAGTATTAGCCCAGTCTTGCAGGTACAAAGATAAAACTGTTAATGCCACCATGAACCATCAATAGGCTGTGGGCAACGCCCATAAGTGAAAGGCACTTTTCTCTCACTTTACTGATAGTTAGAAGATATCCCAAGGGATATTTTGATGTCAGTGGCTGTCATTTAGATGAATGAAAAATTATTATACTAAGTTCAGACTAACCTTCAGACTTAACACAACCAAAGCCATGTGGGGGATTTCCCTGCAGCTGGGGACCAGATGTATGCCAGGTTATGCAGTGTGGGAAATGGAGACAGCATTCCCATGCTCCAGTCTGCTGCTTCTCCTGTCGCTGAGCTGGTTTGGGATAGTAGGACACAAAGAAATAGGCATGCAAACATAAAATGCCCTCCACTTCCTAAAGTGGATGAAATCCTGGCTTCACAGAAGTAACTGGGAAATTATCACTCACTTCTGCCCATTCAGGATGTCCTTCAGGGTGTTCAGTTACCTTTACCACTTAAGAAGACTCTGTAATTGCTGTAATGATGTAAAATCCTTTAAGCTGTAAGAGATTTGACCAATCTAATCAATATCTTGTAATAACAAGGTTTAGCCTGAAAAGAACTATTGTGCAGTAATAACATTCTGTATGATTTATTCTGCCTAACTTCCAACATTTTAGTCCCACAAAGCTGTGTCTTTCAGCAAAGCAGAATCACAGAGCAGTGCAAGTGGGCAAAGTCATTTGGATATTACCACAAAAAAAAAAAATATCAATGTGCTCCTTGGCCTGGGTGGAGGTTGAATAGGGATGAGTGGGGTGCCAGAACATCCAAGGTGAGCAGGAGTAAAGCAAGATGACCCTTACCACAAAGAAATGCCTAGTGCAGACAACACACCTTGAAAAAAGTTATTCTCTTAACATAAGTTTCTTTTTCTTTTTCTTTTTTTTTCTTTTTCTTTTTCCTTCTTTGTGACATCTCTGTATGGATACCACCCTCAAAAGAGATGGAGTTTCCTGTCCCTAGCAGGGCTGTATGAGCAGCTTTCCCTTTCTTCTTTAGAAAAGGATCAGTCATGTGAAAAAATATCCTAAGGAAACTGCTCATTGTATCTCTGACTAGAACTACCCCTCTGAAATAAGACATTGGACACAGTAATGTTCCCCAGACTGCCAACAGCAGGTCTCTAAACTGTCCATTGTGAACAAAACTGCATTTTAAGCTCAAGATCTGACTTGCAAACACCTCAGCATAGCCTGGCACTGCCACTCATGTCTTTTCCTTACTCATTTCAGCTCTTCTGCCTTCCCACCTCTCAGCTTTGATGCATTGAGAACCATTAGCAAGTAAAGCACATTTAATCTATGCTACTGAGTTTATATTTCTGAACAAAAGCAAAACCTCATACCAATTAATTATTTACTGAGCTGGAGACTTTCAAAATATATCTCAAGGAAGTTCATAGATTTATTAATATCAGTTCATCTTGTGTGGAGTTTTGTTAATGGTATTTTAAGCAGGTGAATGGCTGGTTTATTTTCACATGCATCATGCTCAGTTTAAATGCCATTTCATTAAAAGCTGTTTATGATCAAAACACATGAAAGTAAATGTGAATTGCCCAAAGCATTTTTCCCCATTGCCTATGCCTAGGCTGTTCCCTGAAAGAAAAGGTTTCATGGATTTTTGTTTTGTTTGCATTACAGGTTTTTATTCCCTGCATATAACAAATGGAAAACAAGAATTGAAATGGACATAGCACTTTGCAAACCACAAAGCACTTGATTTATTCAAATTATGTTTACATAGGAATTATTTCACCCATCAGTGAAACGCAGCTGCCTCTGGCTTGGAAGACGTCAGTCTTTAAAAAGAAACATTGCTAAGTGAAAAGAACTTTATCTAATATAGAACTTGAGGAGGAATGTAGGCTTGCAGAATGTAATTACTTATTTGGGTCTCAGCCCAGACACCAAAGCTATCATTCCCTCTTTAGCAAAAGTAACTTGGAATCTTAAGTGCCTCCAGATAATGAAAGCCTTGATTCTGCAACCTTTCTGGAAAATAAAAAGTAGTATTAGGAGTACATGCTCCCCAAATATTTAGATGTATCTGCATTTAACATTTCCATAGTGCTTTAACCTAAAGACCTCCAAGCACTCTCTAGAAGTGAAGGTGTGTCTGGTGCTCAGGGCAGCCCTAGTCACTCCTTGTGCTTCTCCATGTTGCAAAGCCTGAAATATGTAGTTGCAAGGCAAATAATTAACTCTCTTCTGGCCTCTGAATTCATTAAGCACTTCTCAGTGTTTCTGACAGGGATGTTTGCTGCAGAGATTTTTGCTAGATGTAGCTCCAAGGATGTGGTCACAGAGCAATCACTAAGACAGCAGGGGTCAACCTGAAGGATTGGTTCCCCTTTCAGCCTATTGGTTTTGGATTTTGGAGTGGCATATTTAACACTGGTGTCAAAGTCATGGGTGGCTTTGTGAGAAAGCCTCTATGGTACTTTAACAGCAGCAAGAGTGAGATTCCAGAGTGGGCACATCTATTATCTGTATGATGTGCAACATCTATGCAATCATTTCTATCCACAGCAAAATTAACCTATCAGCCCATGAGCATATCTCAGCAATGGAGATGTTATCTGTTTCCTTCTGTATCCTTGACATTTTCATCAGTTGCCCCAAAGGATTCTCCCTCTTCCTTTCCCAGATTTTGAGCTATTGCCAGACTGTCATCTGAAGATCTGTGTTATTTTACATTGTCTTGGGAAAATAGCTGTCCCATAATTGGAGGAGAAGGGAAGTATTATCCAAATGGTACTAAAAATCTATATTTTATGTACTACAGCAGTTTCAGAAAACCCATTGGGGAAATAGGCAGAGAGATTTTATGGAGAGAAAAAAGAGTGGAAGGTTGCAAGGAATGACACATAAATGAAAAGAACAAGGGTATGGTTAGTTTTTTCCTTTTTAAAGTGAGGAGTCCAAATATCTGTAATTTTTTTTTTTTATAATCTAACCTTACAAGATGTTAGAGAGTCTATTATGTGATATCTCTGTAATAATAATATGAATAAACTTTTCTGTGTATACGGAGAGCACAGAGGAGAAAACATAAGTACCTAGAGGGAGGGTGCAGAGAGCATGGAGCCAGGCTCTTTTCATTGGCATCCAGTAACACAACCAGAGGCCATGGGCACAAAGCAAGACACAGAAGGGTCTCTCTGAACATCAGGAAACATTTATTTGACAGTGAGGGTGACCGAGCATGGCACAGTTTGCCTAGGGATGTTGTGGAGTCTCCATCCTTGGAGATATCCAAAAGATATCAAGGCATGGTCCTGGCTCTAGGTGGCTGTGCTTGAGCAAGGGAGTTGGACAACATGACCTCCCAGAGGTGACTTCCAACTTCAGCCATTCTATGATTCTGTGATGCAGTAGAGTCTAATTTATTTCCAGCTTCACGAAATTGAAGATCTTCAAAATCAGATCAGAGATATAAAAACATCTGGCTTTACAGGTGCCCCCCCCCTCCCCCAGCTGTTAAAAGAACATATTCTTCCTAAGTCCACCAGGTGGTCTGAAAATACCCTTTTAAATGTTTCAAGTGTTTTATCAGCTGATGTAAAATATTCTACACCAAAAGGCTTCTAATTATACATTGCCCTAGGGAAGGAAAACTGCAGGTTTCCTGGGTCCTACTGCTGGATTTCAGCCCACCTGTAAGAATTGGGGTTAAAAGATAGAAAAAGTCAGCACTGGCAAAGCAGAGAGCAGCAGGCAAAAAGAGATGATAGTGGAGGCTGAGAAATTGCTGGTAATTGTGGTCCAGCTTTTGAAAAATTTCTGTCAAGAGGCAGCACCAGACACATGCCATTTTTCAGTACTCTGTGAGCTTCCACGATAACGAGAAAATCTTGCTTTCTTTTTTTCCCTTTACTCTGTATGCTTGTGTTTGTGGCCACACTCCAGAGGTAGGAAGAAGCTATTCATTTCCTTACCAAGTGTTATTTGAAATCTTCTTTCCTTTTTAACAAACTCATCCATCTTCACAGCACCTTTGCAACTAGGCAATTTCTACAAATCAAGCTGAACATTCGATCTGTGTTGTTCTTAATGATCCTTCTTGCCAATATTTATTATGTGCCTTGAAAGCTGAAGCAGACCATGGGATAGATATTTAGTATTAATTAACATTGTCTCTCCTCAGAACATGCACAGGCTAAGGAAGCTTGTCGCCATGTTTAATTCTGCCAAAGAGGTTGGAGGCACTTGTAAACTGCTAATGTATTTAAAAGGTGTCTCTTCCTACCTTTCTTTGGAGACTGACATCATCTCTTGATGCTTTCCTCACCCTTTTAATTGCTGCAATCTCACTTCTCCAACCTGAATTTTACCTCCCTCTTGTCCAGACTCCCATTGCCTCTGACTCTATCTATTTAAGACTCTTTCTAACACACTTAGAACTTGTTATAATTTCTCTCACTGATTATACAGTGGCACCCAATGGGGCAGATAGCTTTTGAAAGGTAAGAGAAGGCTCTAGAGAAAAGGATCCCAAATACAGAAAGGACACAGAGGTAAGAGACATATCCAAAAATGCTCAGGTTATTTCTACATTAGTACATAAATGAGAGCCAAATGTGCTCACTGTGCTAAGTGTCTTTCAAGAAAGACCAAGAAATGTTCTGCAACTGATAAATTGTGAGTTAACACAAAGATAATAGATAGAACATAGAGATATTAATAGAACGATAGATAAGGCAAAAGAACCCCAATGAGACAGTTCTGGTCAATGTGATAAGGAAACTGTATTAGTGCTATCGAGCCAAAAATGAACAGAAAATCAACCTTCCCTTCCCTTTTCTATAGCAAAACTAACATTTGACCTTCAGGAGGTCAGTAGCCTTACAGTCTATTAAATTGGGATCTTCTCCTTGTCCACATGATTTTGCCCTGGTCACTGAGGAGCCCTTTTACCTTTTACCTCTGAACCCAACAGAGTTTGGGTATAGCACAAGAGATTTTAGTCTACCCACAGAGCATGTAGACTCAGGCTGAACCATGGTGGCTTTCATGCGGTGATATCCCTGGTGCTAAATAACCAACCCAGTAGTGATTATGCACATCTCTTCCCTGACTCCTGTGTTTATTTTGTTTTCCTTTTCCAAAGGAGACTGTCATGCAGCACTGAGTGTGACTCAGTGGAAACCAAATAATTAAAATAGAAGGCAGTTGAGGTATTTTTTTTCCTATCTTCAGCAGGTTGAGTATGTTGGAGTTGCTGTTTGTTGGATTTGTTACACCCTCTGTGTTCCTGTGGTTTTCCCATGACAGCAGGTAGGAGAATGTAGCAGGTAGGAGAATGCAACAATTGCAGATTGACATTATTAGTTTGTATTTTAAAAGACATGTAAAAGCCATTAGTCTGAATTAAATTCCTAATTTAAATTGATTTTTTTCTGTCTTTATCTTTTTTCTAGAAGATCACTCTCCCCATATAGTGTTGGACATTTCTTAAAGCTCTTCCTTAGGCAGAGAAATCTCTATTTGTGCCAGTGGAAGGACTCAAGTCACCTCCTCAGGGCTGCAAGTTCTACATCCCCCTCAGATCCTCCTGTCATGAGCAGCAGCTCTTTGTGGGGCTATTTGTCTGCTTATCTTTCTTTAGGTTTGGGAAGTGATGCAGAACCTGTTACACAAAAAGTACACAGACTAGAGAGGAAGAGGATAAGTAATGTGATAAAAGCATGTTTGTGTCATTACATGTTGAAAATGTGATTTCACTTCTATCAAAGGAGTGAGAGACAAACTGAAGGTCTCTTGGACACCATTTACTTCAGCTTGATCCTAAACACCTCTGAGGACATGGAAAAGCAATATCTGGCTATTTTGTAGAGATGTGATTGTGTTTAGGTGAATCTAAACTGCCAATAAATATTAAAGCTGTTAGGTTCATTTATTCAGAACTGCAATGAAGAAAGATGAATAGTCTTGTCTTAGCTCGGGATGCCTGAGTGCCAGGAAGAGGTAGAACAAATGACACCCAGAAACAACCATGAAAAATTATTGATTAAGGTAAAGGGATTGATTTAAAAAGGAGAAGGTGAACCTAGAGTGATGTAAAGCAGGTTGCTTTAAACTTTCTTCTGCAGACTTGTGATGCTGGTGTCCTGCCTTGAAGGTCACATCTGTAAAGTGAGTCAGAATTTAGTTCCATATTAAGACCCCATATTTAATCATCTATATCTAGGGATAGTTTGGGGGGTCCTCATAATTGCATGCACTACATACAAAATATGCATATAATTTGCCTTCTTGAGTGGGAAGTGTGGGTTTCTCACATTGTTTGGATTGATCGGCTAGGATTTTTCACCAGGAAATCTTAGAGACATGAAGCAGTACATCATCCATGGTCACCCTGAACAGCATGAAGTGTTGGTTTAATTCACAGCCTCATAATAATAGCTGGAATATTCTTAGCCAAATATGCTAAAACTACCACAGAAGCTATTCAAGCCAGTATGCTCTATTTTGGAACAGAGATGGACTGGGAACCCAACTAGTGGTTGCTAGGGATCTGCCAGTGAGTGATAATTCAGTGCTTTCAGGTTTGTGTCTACATTCATATTACATGGGAGCTAACAGAGGGACAAGCAAAGCAAATAAAGCCAGAGGGTGTTTTGCTGAATTTTATTGAACTAAAAATGGAAGTATGAAATGCAGTTGAACAGGCAATAAGAGGTATACACAGAAAATATTTGGCAAGCTACCCAAGTTTAACATTAGCCTGTTGCACCGATCGCACTTCAATATTAGAGTTCCAGACCAGGAAAAGTGAAAGGCTTGCTTCCTCCTTGTGGCACATGTTACACTGCAAGAAAAGAGAGAAAACACCTAGAGCAACAAATAATTAGTTAATAACAGAAAATAGCTCTTCTCGAATCAAATCATCAGCTTGCATTGAGATCCATATGTGGCTGCCTCCTGGGCACTGTTCAGTTAGCACTATTAATTGTAGCTGATGGTATTAACTGCCTTTTGCATTTCTTTGTCAAATGTGGTAAGAACTGTATTGCAAGTGTAATCTTTTTTTTCTCACCTTCATTTTCAGAAATAGAATTGAAGAAGATTGAGGAGAAGGGACTCAGAGACATTCCAGCCCTGTGTGAGGAAAAAGACTCAAAAATCTCCCCAAGGAGCCTGGTAGCATTCTTGTTCAAATTTTGTAATAATATCAGGGTTTTGTTTAATATTCTGCCTTAAGTCCTCATTAAAAAGACATCCTCCCCAATTTTCCCCATGGAGCTGCAGATGCTGCTGATTTTGTCTTAAGGACAGTAAAACATCAGATGTGCTCATGGACAGAACTCATCTGACATCTATCAAAAGAGCAGCATGTGTTACTGCAGGAAGGATTTTGCTTGTTTGGGCTGGGATGGAGTTAATTTTCTTCCCAGTAGCTGGTATGGAGCTGTGTTTTGGATTTGTGCTGGAAACTGTGTTGGTAACACAGCGATGGTTTTGTTCTTGCTGAGCAGTACTTGCAGAGTCAAGATATTTTCTGCTCCTCATTCCATCCCACCAGTGAGTAAGTCAGGGCTGCAGAAGGATTTGGGAGGCATCACAGCTGGGACAGCTGATCTCAGCTGACCAAAGGGATATTCCATACCATACGACATCATGCTCAGCATAGAAAGCCGGGAATGGAAGAAGGAATGGGAGGACATTTGGAGTGATGGTGTTTGTCCTCCCAAGTCACCATTACACATGATGGATCTCCTCTGTCCTGGAGATGACTGAACCCACGCCTGTGGTGGGAAGTGCTGAATGAATTCCTTGTTGTGCTTTGCTTGTGCACTTGGCTTTTGCTTTAATTATTGAACTGTCTTTATCCCAACCAGTGAGTTTTCTCACTTTTATTCTTGCAGTTCTCTCGCCAATTCCACTAGGAAGGAGTGAGAGAAGGGCAGTGTGGGGCTGACTTGCCAGCTGGGGTTAAACCACAATAATGATGTTAAGTCTGTCCTGTAAAGCAGATGGGAGAGAAGCACAGGTTCCCACACACACAGCCCTAGATGTGGCTCCATTTGATGGCACTTACAACCTAGTTCTGTAACTTATGCCCAGAGCATAAGGTTTGTTACAGGGCTGTGGTCAGGGTCTCTGAAATGTGTGTTGTTATAGCTCAGGAGTCTATAAATGCAAAAGCCAGAAAGTCCTAGTGCAGTCATTTTCCATTATCCTTTTTACAGCCTGGGCAAGAAAAACCATCATGATTTATCATAGATGCTGTAAACACAGAGCCTGCCAAGGATCTGCCTGAGAGGTCCTAATTGAAGACACACTGTCCTGGCCTGCACAGGACACAGGGGGAGCACTGCATAAACATGGGGAGAAAATTGTGTTCCTTACTGTGTAGCAACTTGTGCTGTCATTTAGAGGTGCACAGATTAAGTCCCAAATGGGTTTCATATGGAACCAAATAGGATACCCTGTTGGGGCACTCTACCACAAAAGAGGCAGGCACTGCTTTTCTCATCCTTTTTCTTGTACCAGGCTTTTTTGTTCCCTCAGTGAACAGAAAAACCAACAAAGTTTTAACAATGATCAAACTGTAGATTTCCTTGAAGTCATGCTATTACAGTAGGATGTTTGTTGCTAAGTTTGGAGCAGTAATCAGTGACTCAGAATCAGTTGGACTCGATGATCCTTGCGGATCCCTTTCAACTCAAACTATTCTGTGATATCCAAGACATAACTGAAATAGCTCAACAGGCAAAATTGTGGATTTGAGCACCCACTTCCCAAAAATGATGTTTCTTCATGATGCCAGCTTAGAAACCAAGAACAGAGTAAATCTTAGTGACTGCTGAAAAGTCTGAGCAAGCATAATTGTATTTTTGTAGTCAGAGGCTTTATTATCTTAGAAGTTTAGAATGTTTTGTAGGCAATATTGAAAACTCATTGTGTTTACTTGGACTCATGTTTTTCTTTGCTTTGAAGATTGTTAGTAGTATCCCTGCAGGTCTCAAAGACCCCAGGGACATAATGGTTTCTCTGTGACAATTTCAGTTTAAGACTTCAGCTGAAACTGCCACACTAGGCAAGGGAAACAAATAGGGAAGGTCCAAGAAGTTTATTCTCAGATCACACAGAAAGAGATAGTAGAAAGCTGAGCTGTGACAATAGAGATACTTATCTAAACTTCAGCACAACCTGGAAATTAAAAACTTACTCCATTTCTTGATGTATTGACATGAAAAATAATTGTAATAAATACTAAAGAGATGTTTCAAGATTTTGTAAGCAAAAATGTAAGCCATGATAAATCTGGTCTAGAGAAAGAAAGAAAAGGGAGAGAAAAAAGAGAAAGAAGGAGGGAGGAAGGAAGGAAGGAAGGAAGGAAGGAAGGAAGGAAAGAAGGAAAAGAGCAAACAAGTGTGAAGTAATGGGATATAAAAAGCTAAACTCAGAGGTAGAATGTTAAACTTATTTAGCAGCCAAAGAATCCAAAGGTACCAACTTTGTTATCAGTGTGAGCTTTGCTTCAGGCAAAACTTCCTTGGTGCATTATTGACCTTTAAAATTACATCCTACTCCCAAATATTGCTCCATGCTGCTTGCTTTTATTATACTTGGCTTTCTTACAGCAATTGTTTATCAGCCTGCTCTTCTGTGTTTACCTTAAGCCTTTCAGAAGCAATTACATAGAGGATGGACATAACCCAAAATAACAGGTATAGCACAAAGCAGAAGAGAGACTAACCAAGCTCAGGATGAAGACAAAAAAAAGAGGAAGGGACTAAAGCTGAAAGAAAACTATAAATAATATAGAAGAATCCTTTCACTTCTCATTTGCTCACAGGCAAGTTAGGATTTGACAGTGCTGCAGCATAAAATATAGGAAAGCTATATAAAAATGACCACCCTTGATCAGACCAGATGTCAGGCATAGGATCTGTGAGTAAAATAATACCAAGACATGCTGATCCCACAAGGCCAGGAATGACCTTTTGCTAGACTAAGACCCTAGAGTTAGCTTAAACCACAGTTTCAGCAGGGGAAGCTGCCTAAATGCTGGATGGGTCCGTAAATGGGTTGGACTAGTTGACCTTTACAGATTCCCTCCAACCCAAAGCATTTTATGATTCTATGATTTTGTGGTATAAGGAATCATTCTACAGCAGCCAAACGGGTTTTCCATGTAATTTCAGACCCCACTGACATACTGCTCACGCCTTCTGAGTTTTGCCTTCAATATCAGTTTTTAAGGGTTAAGAAACTTAGTTATGTACTTGGCGAGGTCTGTACAGCTCAACAGATGACAAACCCCAAGAAAAACATTGAAATGTTACTTAAGGGGCATAAGACCCTTGTGTCTTCTACATATTTTCTACTTTCTCTTACACTCAACTCATAATTGAGTGTGCTGGTGTTTCATGTATAGGAAAATCTAGGCAGAAGTTATCAGAGTTAGATGCTGCATGATTGAATGCAAGAAGCCTTTACAGAGTCATCCTTAGATCTGTGGAGACCCATTGCCATGACTTCTCTCCTCCACCTGTAAAGCAGGATGGAACAGCCCATCACTGTCTTGCCAGAAACACATTATAAAAACTACAAAGTGCTTGGACACCAAGAAGGTATAAGCATTCTTAGCAGATTATGATGGAGGAGTTGCACTGAGCTCCCTGAGCTTATTTTCATGTAGACGTTATAGTTTTGTCAAGATTAACATTTTTTTTTTACCTTCACCTGCACAGACTAAATTCAAAGTTGTGGTCTAGTGTTTATTTACCAGCATTTCACTGTCAGATCCTTTCAACTCCTCGGTTATTCCAGCCTTGGAATTCTGTTTTCCCAATATGTGTGCTCAAACAGGCCATATTCAGATGGCACAATTAATCAGATGAGCTGCATGATCTAATTTCAGGCTGATAGACTTGGAACTGTGATGTTTTCCATGTGATTTTTCCATCTAATATGGCATATATTTTTTAAGGTGACAAGAAACTTCTTCTACTAACCAGCTCAGAGCTGCTTATAAATAATCTAGCTTTAGGAGGAGGAATATGTATTATTTTTTTCTCTGCAAACTTGTAATCATATTTTCTCATGAATCATCAGGGAGGACATTGAATAGAATAAAAACTTTTGCATAGACTTTAATAGGCTTTGTGTTGGACCCATAGCATTTTGAGATAACATAGTGTGTTATGACATCTTCCTCTAATAATCCCACACAGAAATGGCCTTACATGTGTTACATTGCTATAAAAGGGTAAAATTAGCTACTTGATCAATTTAACCTCCATGCTAGATCATTCTACCAATTATTCTGCACATTTTTCTTCTCCTCGTGGTGACTAACATCATAAAGCACCATTTCCACTTATTTTCATGTATCTATGTGGAATGTCTGAAGCATACAAATCCTCTTTATCACAACAGACCACAATGCATAATATTTATGTGTTGAAATTTGTATCTTTTTGTGTTCTATTACAAATTTTACTGATTTTGCTCTGATACAGTCATGTAAGTATGTGTGGTTTTGGACTCAGACAACTGTATATTTCCATGGCTTCATTAATAATGTCAGACCTTCAGTTAGATTTAATTGTAAGTGCCAAGTCTGAAGAAATTCATTTTCTGGCTATCATCATTAGGCAGAATGGTTAGTGGTTTAATACCACCCTGTAGAGGAAACCCACAGAGCAAAACATGAGAGTGGTAATAGCTATTGCTTTCTCATTTGGAAGCAGAAATTACTCACCAGCTTATTTTTTTTCTGCTTTAAGCATATTTTCTCTTAGTTATCCATGCGAAGGGAATTATAAAGCTGGGGAAATTGTATCTAAATTATCCTTCAGCCTACAAAGCATGAGCACAGCATTTTACTCTGATGCTAACAGTGAGTACAGCCACATACTGGCAATATACTTTAGACCTGTGGACACTCTTCTGGCTAACCCTCTCTCCTAAATGTTTCTTCAACAGCCAGGTGCACAGCAGCTGCTTTGGTTGCAGTCCAAGTCTTATTGTGTTAAAGATCTTCTCCAGAAAAACTCTTCTTCCTTCACACATGGCCCAGTTCTTGTGCAGGCTAAGCTCATAAAAAGGCTTTAAATTTAGTGTAGATAAGAATAATACACCTCAGGCCAGATCTCAATCCCCAAAAGTATAAGAGTCAGGGCAGCTATTTCTTTTAACTGCAGTTAAGAAGCATGTTTGGAAGTGTGCTGGAATTGCTACTTGTGCTTTGAAGATGTATGAAAACTTTTCTATGGAAAAGATTGCATTGGGTCAAAATGTCTTAGTATTTTCCCATGAGACTTTTTGTGCATTATACAGGTATGAACTGAGAGTATATTGTCCAGAAAAGGTGTAAAAGGGAGAAAATTCATTCTCCATTCAAGAATTCCTGACTTCCAATTCCAGGATCCAGCCCCTGAGTCTGAGTCCCATCTACTACTGAAGTCCTCCTGCCATAGCAACAGTGGTGAGATGGTTTCCATAAATGTGGATTTGGTGTGGCATTGGTTTTGTATATATATATATATATATATTCTTGTTATTATTTTTGTTAAAGTAGTATAAGTTTCATTTCTAATCCCCAGAGTCTCTCTCTCTGTGTTAATTTCCTATTTCTCTTCCTGGAGTGGGGAAAAACAGATAATAGACAATATCTGTCACTGGATTTGTGGCTGGCCCAGCCCTAATCCTTGACAAAAGGAAAGTCTTTCCATCCCTGCATGCTGCATGGAGCTGTGCTCTGTGTGTCCTTCCCATTCCAAACCCCTCAAGCAGCTAGGCAGAGGTGTGGATAATTCACAGGCTTGGCAGGATTTAGGGCTGAGTGAGGTTCCAAAGCTGTGCCATCATAAGGCTGAAAGCTGGATAAATTATTACCCTGCTAGCCTGGTGAGAGGGCTGTGCATGCAGCATTTCCCTCCTGCTACTGCAGTAGTAACCACAGCAGAATGATTTAAAACAAAAGAAAGCAAAAACCCAAACCACAAACAGAATAAACCAACAGCATTGACCCAGAAATGTATTTTGTCTTGCAACAGACCTGCAGCTTGACCTCTACCTGCATCCCCCATGCACAATGTTTACTGAAGTCAGACCTCTAAGTCAAATGTTTCTTACTTAAGATTTCTGTAGGTTATTTTTTTCTGATAGAGCTAAACAGTTATATCTTCATATCATCAATTGCTTCCAAAGTCTTCTTTCCGGATCATTATGTTAAAGATTGCTTTCCTCTGTGTAGCTAAAGGAAAGCTGTTACTACTACCTACAGAGCTTGCTCTACCTTGACAGCAATCCAACACTTGCAATTTTTATCTCAAAGGATTCACCTTTTAAATTTTTTTATTTTATTATTTATTTTTTTTTAGTACACGTTCGGTGCAATCTGAGGATAAAATCATTCTTTATGAGCATCAAAACAGAAAAAGCAGGGTTGGGTTGGAGACCCCAATTTTCATTCTACCACCTCACTTCAACACATCATTAAATTCACTTACACGTCATACCCTGCACCAAAGAGAGGGGCAGGAAGCAGGAGAGAGCTGGTGTGATGCTTTACACCAACCTCGCAAACCCTCAACTCTCAGCTGGACAATTGAAGAAGGTGTTATTTTCACACATCCAGCCAACTTCCAGTTTCTCCCTTCTATCCTTTCAGCACTGAAAGAGAAATTCCAAAGGTGTCTCTCTCCCAGCAGAATCTAAATGGTCTAAGTCTTGCTGAAGAAAAGCTAAACATCTAGTTGTTATAGTTTGATGATCCTTTGGGGTATGTTGCTACAGAGAAATATGAAAGCAAAGAAGACAGATTTTAATTATCATGGAATGGTTTTTGCTGGAAGAGAACATTCAAGGTCATCCAGTCCAAGCCCTCTGCACTCAGCAGGGACATCTGCAACTAGAGCAGGTTGCTCAGAGCCCCTGACAACCTGACCTGGAATGGTTCCAGCGATGGGACATCTACCACCTCTCTGGGCAACATGAGAGGGTGTCTTGCCGCCCTCACTGTAAAATATTTATTTCTTCTATCTAGTCTAAACCTCCCTCTTGTAGTTTAAAACCATCACCTCTTCTCCTGTCTAAAAAGTCTGTCCCCGACTGTCTTGTAGACACTTTAAGTACTGAAAGGCTGCACTAAGGTCTCCCTGGAACCTTCTCTTCTCCAGGATGAACAACCCCAACTCTCTCATCCTGTCCTCACAGCAGAGAGGTTCCAGCCCTTGCATCATTTTGTGGCCTTCTCTGGACATTGGCTGGAACATACCAGTCACATTTCAACCTGTTTGTGAGCTAAACACTCTTATTTGTGTCCCCAGTGCTGCCAGGGTGATTTCTTTGTGTTAACTTTTTATTGTAGAGGTAGACAAACATAAAACTTGCTGTATCTAGTCCATTTTAAATACGTTGAGCAATGTTTTTTCTATCAGCTTCCTTATGAGGCTATTCTGCAGCCTAACAGATCTCACTGTGTTGGAACATTTTTCCTGTTACCTCTTCTCAAGTTCACCCCATCACTCGTGAAAACCCACACAGACCTTTTCATCATGAGTATCACTGTTCCCAGGGTAAATTTTTTGTGTTATTCTCCTGACCAACACTAAAGAGTTTTATCTGTGCAACAGGGAATTTTGCAGTTATTGAGTCAACATATTTTGGACTATCTGGTGCTATTTATGGGCTTTTCCTCCTATTTTCTGACTCTTTTCTTTAAAGGTTTCTTAAATCATCCTTAGCCTGGCAGAGATTTACAACAAGTTCACATATCTCCTAACCTTATTTTCTATATAGATTCAGACATCAAACCCCACTGAAATAAGGTGGAAATGGTCTGTGGAAATAGCTACAGGAGTCTTATTTGGTGAATGTTATAAATTCTGGGTTCTTTTTCTGATTTGGCAATCTACCCTGCAAGGACATCCTTAGCAGAAGTTTGCTGTGTGTAAATTGGTGACAAATGGCAGTCAGTTAAGAATGCCTGAGAAGTCTCTCTATTGACTAACAACCTGTAGAATCTCATGTTCTTCCTTCCTTAGCAGCAAGACTCTTCAGCATAATTAAGTACTTTTAAATCCCCATAGATTCATAACAGCAAGATACAAGATATCAACTATAAGTCTTCAAACAAAGTATTTCTTAAAGAAAATAAGAACATTTCAGCTGTCCTGTTGAAGCCACAGGCAGATGCAAGGCTATCTGGCTCAGCTGCCTTCTGTGAGGGCTAAGTTAACTCCTAATTAGAGATGTCCCTGCTGACTGCAGCGAGTTGGACTAGATGATCTTTAAAGGTCCTTTCCAACCCAAACTATTCTGTAATTCCATGATTCTTACA
Organism: Bucco capensis; assembly: GCA_013396975.1. Lineage (NCBI taxonomy): Eukaryota > Metazoa > Chordata > Aves > Piciformes > Bucconidae > Bucco > Bucco capensis. The sequence continues at coordinate 17,424 of VWZO01021733.1, read as the reverse complement.
GAATCAAGGGAGAAAACTAGAACACAGGAGGAATAGGAGAGGTGAAATGACAGAGAAGGATGTTAAAATGAAAACCAGAAATAGAATCTCACAGAACCATTAAGGTTGGAAGAGACCTCTAAGATCATCAAGTCCAACCATCTACCTATCACAACCATACCACTAAACCATGTCCCTAAGTACCACATCTATATGTTTTTGCAACACTTTCAGGGATGGTGACTCCACCCCTGGGCAGCCTGGGCCGATGCCTAACTACCTGTTCCATGAAGAAATTTTTCCTAACTTCCAGTATAAACCTCCCCTTGGTGCAGCTTGAGGACATCACACAAATATTGTCATTCTCTTCTTACTCTTAATTGCCTCTTCTTTGTTTAGTTTTACTTAATACAATATTACAGTGACAAAGCTTTGGGGTATCAGTTCCTTTGATACAATGCAAAGTAGATATCTGTACTATGGCATTTGTGTTCCTCAACAAGGGAATATTTTCTGATTCCTGTTAGAAAGTAAACATTCTGCTGCTTTTTGGGAGGGCCACAGCAGTGGCTATTATTAGCTCATTCCTCTTAATTGCAAGATGTCTCCTTTCTCAGTAGGTATTGACCAAATCTAGAAATGCTGGGAAACATTTGCCTCTGTGGAAATGGCAAGTCATGATGCATCATCGAGGCTGGTGGTTCTGCAACATATTAAATCCACATTATGTCAAAACAAGAGGAGATGGAGTTGTAATCACACTGAGGCGTGACAGACAATTAAGAATGTTGGTAAATTTGCATTTATGAATAAAATCCAGCTTGAAATGGATATTCAGCAGGCACTAATGAGGTTTTAAGAACACAGCTAAGGCATGTTCAGACAATATAAATCAATGAAGCATATGTGCTGAACAGAAATGCGAGCATGGAATAACACATTTCTTAATGAAAACATCAGAAATACTGGCTGGTTTAGTGCTTTCATCATCAGACTTTGTGTGCTTTTGAAAGGACTAAATCATGGCAGTAGGATTTGGTGTTGAATCACCTTGAGGGGCAGTAAATATTGCTCTTCTTGGATGAATGATGAAACCATGCACAGGTTTCTCATAACTCTTCCCATGCCTGATTCTCCCCATCATGCAATCCTCAGCCATCCCTCATTTTTTACCACATCAGTTTGCTTTCAGACTGTGGATGAAGGAAGGTATGAGAGCACAAGCTGACATGTGAGTGTGCTGGAAAATGTTGGTAGCTTTTTTCTTTCTCTTCCCTTTTTCTTATTTGGTGACCCTCCAGTGTTTTTCCTTGCAATATTTCACACAGACAGGTTTGACTTTATTACAGCCTCAGGCATCGACACACACAGATGTTCGTAAGTTATGTTTGGAAGTACCAAGTATGTGTATTAAATTTTTGCCTTAGGCAAATTTGATGAATATTTGAGTTGGGCAAGAATAGGTATTTTAGTGAACACACTAGTGTAAAATATTCTCTGAACTATGAAAAGGTGCTGCAGCATCCAGGATGTGTGCTTCTCCAATCCATGCCTACAAATGAGCTACCTACACTTTTTCTAGGAAAACAGAAGGGATAGTGAGACCTTTGCCAGCTTGAAATGTGTTTCAAGGAGATTGGTAAAACAAGGAATCCTGAGCCAAAAATGTTAATTGCAGGAAAAATATCAAAACCCAGCTATGTATGAGAGGTAGCTCTTGTCACTGGCTTGAAATTTGACACAGCATTTGCTTCTTGCAGCTCCTGCCTAGGCACATACTCATACATTGGAGGTAAATCTAAGAAGAAAAATGAATAGTAGGAAGAAGTGATTGACTTCTGAGAGAAGATCAGAACAACTAACTAGGCAGAGATTGGCTAAAGGAAAGTGGCATAAATCTACCTATCTGCAAGCTGTATACCAATAGCAGGGTTGTTTAAATAGGATCAGAGCAAAATTGAGTTATTTGGGATGAAGAATGGGTGAACAATTCAGTTGCTAGAAAACATGTGTTGAGAGTGGAAATGAATATTTTCACTGATTTTGATCGAATCTGAGCTATATCTGTGAGTGAGCTCTCACAGCAATTGCAGGGCAGCCAAGGTATCAGGGCCAGCCAGCATGGGTTTATGAAAGGGAAGTCTTGCTTAACCAACCTGATCTCTTTCTATGACCATGTGACTTGCCTTTTGGATGGGGGGAAGGCTGTGGATGTTGTCTACTTGGATTTTGGTAAGGCCTTTGACACAGTCTCCCGCAGCATTGTCCTGGAGAAACTGGCTGATCATCATATAGAAAAATGTACTCTTCACTGGGTTAAAAACTGGCTGGCTGGACATTCCCACAGAGTTGTGATTAATGGAGTGAAATCCTGGTGGCTGCCAGTCATCAGTTTTGGGGCTAGTCTTGTTTGGCATCTTTATTGATGACCTGGATGTCGGGATCAAGAGCACCCTCAGTAAGTTTGCAGAGGACACCAAATTGTGTGGGAGTGTTGATCTGCTGGAGGGCAGGGAGGCT
>VWZO01021733.1:0-14829 GCA_013396975.1 Bucco capensis | reverse complement strand
GGTGTAGATGTGATTTTCCACAACATGCTCTAGTGAGGGCAGGGGTTGTGTGGTTTGGGGTTTTTTGGTTTTTGGTTTTTTTTTCTGTTTGTTTGTTTTTGGTTTTTTGTTCAGTTTTTTTTTTTGTTGGACTCAGTGATCTGAGAGGTCATTTCCAGCCATGAATGTTCTGTGATTCTGTGATTCTATATCAGACCCTCCTGCTCCAAACCATTATAGCTGAAACATTTCAGTTCACTGGTTTTAAGTGACGTGTTGTGACTTTATATGCAACCTTAAAGCATCATTTGAAATGTGGTAGTTACATTTCATTGTTTACAACAGTTAGAAAATGGAAATGGATGAATAAAGCTTTGTTTTACATTAGAAGAACTGTTTTGTTTGACCCTCAGAAAAGCTTTTTTATAGGAAGAGAAAACAAATGTTTTCCATTTCCAATCAACCTTGAGTAATTCCCCTCCTCCCAGTCTGGCAACAAAACCAAAAAAAAAAAATAAATCAATTATTCAGAGAGCTCCAGTCCTGGGGGCACAATTAAGAAAAATTGGAAGAAATTAAGCAAGAGAGAATTTAGGCTTCAATAGTAGGATTAGTTTTTCTCCTGGTGAGAAATACTGGCTTGATCCTGCAAGATGTTGAATGTTGCTTGTGAGACGCTCAGCCTCGTTAGAGCATCCCTTGGGAGATGCTAGCACTGTTAGGGCAGTATTGAGTGTCCTGAGAGCACAGTTCAAAATGCAGCTTGTCATAACTACTTGGAAATACTCTTTGGGCTATCAGACATCAATGTTCATTCTCCTGTTGTCCAAAAATGGAGATGATAATCCGAAAAGGTCTCACTTTCTATCTCTACCTTGCACCACTCTGCGGAGCAGCAGCTGGCTTAACACTGTCTGTAAAGGGCTAGAATTTCTTTCTTGCAGCATCTTTGCTGTAACAAGTCAGGTAGAATTTCTGGATTCTCTGCTGGGTGTTAGAGAATATCTATATTTGATGAGCATAAGGCTAGGAGAGGTGCAGGGGAACTGTAGGTCAGGCTGTAATTGAACCACGTGCTCTGACCTCTTCACTTGATAGTCATCTGAGTTTTGCTCCTGTAATCAGCAATCCGTGTTTGTATCAATGATTTTGTAGCTGCTTCCCAAAGATGGGATTTCCCTGTAGGCAAAACCTGTCAGCTAGGTGGCAGAGTGTTTTTAATAGTGTGTGCTTTTAGTCAGAAAGTTGTGCAATATGAAGGCAAGAGCTTTAGGAAAGTCTGCTGCATTTAGCAGTACATTTTCGAATCAAAATAGTAATCTCCTTATAGAATGAAAAGGGGTTTGACAAGGTCCATTTGCCAGAGACAGTTTTGATTGGCATTAATTATATTCACAGTCTTTACCAAGTGAATCTCATGTAAGTTTTTCCATCATTTTGCTTGGGAGTGATAGATACCAGGTCTCCAGCACGTTCTATGCATTACAGTGTCATCTCCCATGTAGTCTTTTTGTCTTTTAGAATTTAAGTGCAGTGTAAAGATTTATTAACATCTTGGCCATGGCAATCTGCCACGGTCCTCCGAAAGTTGTCTGAACTGGCTGATGGTGAGAAGGGCTGGGTTTGGTAGGTTTGGCTATATATTCTTTGATTTCCTAAAGTACTCACAGAGTTGTCAACACTGAAAATATCTAACACCCTCTTGTTATGCCACAGGATGGAAGTGTTTAGGGATCATTTCCGATATTCTGCTAGATCATTCATAATGGTCACCCTTGTCTCTAGCAAAGGCTTATGGCTCTAGAGAAGAATTCTTTTACTCTTAATACATTTTAAATTTTCTGTGCCACTACTAGCAATGATTTTTTTCCCTCATCAGCTTCTCCTATCAATTACCTTAATCTTGTAATTCCTTGGTGTAGCAACTACCATTCATTTTCATTTCTTGCACTTTTAGGTTTTGATCATTTTTGTTTTGCTTTGAATTTTTTTCATTTTCTGCTTTTCTTCTTGTTGAGATGGGAATGTTCTTTTAGGCAACAAATTTCTTATTTGTTCTTGACTTGGTGTGTTTTTAGGATAATGAATGCATTTGCTAAAAGAAAATCTTTTTTTTTTCCTATCCCTATTTTAATTCCTACCTTCTTTGGCTCATAATATTCCTCAGCTCTGGGAAATCATCCTTTTGAAGCATTAAGTGAAAATATTACTGCTTAGAACTGTCATTTATTTATCCTGCATATAATCAGGTCATAACCACTGATGCCTTAGCAACCAGCATTATTTAGTCCAGTGATTAATTCATTTTCAGTCATCATACCCAGAACTCAAGTAGAGTTATCTTACATTCTGTGTACTATCTTTTCATTGAAAATTTAGGCTAGTCTGCTGGAAGCAGCCTGGAGGATATTAAACTAACCACAAAGGTGAAGGCACTGAGGAGGAAATTCAGTGTATCGTTAAATCAGCACTTCACAGAGAAACATAAAAATGTGGGAAAATGGAGACTTTTGAATCTCTTAGAGAGGGTGCTGAGAATGGAGGACAAGAAACCTAGCAGAAATAGAGCAAAGAAGGGAAAAAAATCATCAACTGGCCCAGGCATCACTTGGGGAAGGCACAGGAAACTATTTTAGCAAGGGATGCATGGACAGTAGAGATGGTTCCAAAACACCTGGAAAGCTCTTTCACTTGAGCAGGCTATTGGGAAGGCAGTGTGTATTTATTTGGTCTGCCTCTAAGTACTTCCAAAAAGCAAACATTTAAGAGTCAATTTTAAGACCAAATCCATCTGTTTCTCCAACAGCTTTAAGAAATAGTTTATTTTGTCTAAATTTAACTTGTCTGACACATTGTCGTGCTTGGTTACTACAGCAACAGTGGCAACAGCTCTGCCACGTGGTATTCATTTTATCTGAATTTAACCAGTTTACTTGTTGCTTATATACATGTCTATGTATGTATCCATAATTCACAGCTCTGCACCAAGCTCCCACCCAGCTGAAAACTCCCTGCTTATCTGGCAAGCTTTAACAACAATGTCCAAAACTCTATTTCCATCCTAAAGATTTACTTTTTTGATCTCGATGCAGCCAGCAGCTTTCTTAGTTCTTTTTAAGCAAAATATGCAAAGCTTTCTTGCTGCACCTCCAGGTTCATTCAGATGCCACCTCCATCCTGACATCCCCAGAGCGCTTGGAGGCTGAGGAGGTAGAAAAGCATTTGCATGCCACTGAAACTGTAAGCCACCCAGACTGAAAATAAGGACATATTTTTCCCTGTGCTTTCACTGCTTCCTCCACCAGAAAATTTTACAGTGGAGTCAATTCTAATGGGATCCTAATATTACCAATTTATAACAGGTGCTCAGAGGCTTCATCATTATAATATCACTATTTTAAGAGCAGTGAAACTAGATTTCAACAATCTGCCTTAAAAATGTGTGAGACCTTTTCTTGTACTCTGTCAACCCTGTAATTTGACCATCTGCCACCCACATAGCACACACAAGCTGGTTATCTTCCTGGTCATTGTGTAGGACTGGAGCTTCCAATATTCTGGCCAAGCAGGGGAAGAAATCTGCTATTGGTCATAAAACCTTGTAAAGCTAAGCTTCTAATATCTTTGAAATACCAATATGACAGAAGAAAAGCATATGTTTGGCTTTGGTCTTTCCAAGCTGTCAGCCTGTTGGATGACCCTAGAAAGCCTCACCCTGCAAGAACCTGAAGCTAGAAGGAAAAAAAATCAATAAGAAGAAATTATGCTGGCCCTACCAGAATCAATAATAATGTAAAGGATCTCTTCCTTGCCCAGGAAAAGTGCAAAGTAAAGGAAGAGAGGTACTTGGGCAGCCTGCCCACCACAGAATTGAGGAGAACCGGAAAAGCTCTTTAGATCCCACATACCATCCATCACAGCTTGGAAAGCCTTTCAGTTCAGGGCCAGGCAAAGTGGCTGTGGATTTAATCCCTTGTGCTAAGTTACAGAGCCATGTTAAATAAATGTTTTTATTGTTTGGGTTGCCCAATGCAAGTTCCTTCCTAGGTCAAAGATATATATTTTTGTGACTTGAAGCAACAATATCAAGGGCTATAGTCTTAATAAGTGCTACTGAATAGAACGTTAGGAAAAAATTTCTTCACTGACAGGATTGTTAGACATTGGTCCAAGCTGTTCAGGGAGATGGTGGAGCCACCATCCCTGGAGGTGTTTAAAACATATAGATGTGGTAGTTAGTGACATGGTACTTAGGGACATGGTTTAGTGGCATGGTGGTGATAGGTAGATGGTTGGACTTGATTTTAGAGGTGATTCTGTGAAATGATAAATAAGTAGTAAATGCTGATTTGCTCCATCTACTCTACCTGCTACGACATTACTGAGAACTCCCATCCACACAAATGGCTTAACCTCTTCTCCACTTCCTGGTGCTCTACCAGTGAGGTCCAGGAGGAAGCTCAGCATCAGAAACCAGCTGGGAACATCATCAAAATGTGGAACAACTTGTAAAGATCACTAAATCATGCGTTTATAGTGAACAAACACAAGAGGGTGCAATAAGCATGTCCTGAAACCCTTTAGCTGTCGTGAAAACATCTTAGGCTCAGAAAAGAGTAGCTGTAATGTATATCCATTGATTTCTGTCTGTTATTCAGGTGGCACCTGCGTCAGAGGCACTGCAGAGTGATTCATCAGCATTCCAGGTAGAAGATGAGGTACTGTGAATCTGGATTCATGAAGCACATGCAAAGCAGTCTCCTTCTGCAAAGAAAAGTTGATGCTCTGTCTGCGTGGGGACTAGAGACAGCAAACCAAACAGCATGCTGATGAATAAAAAAAATCATAGAGAAGCTATGCCAGGAGGGATAGATCACGTGTAGAAACTCACTGTCTTCCTTAAGGTGAGGGTTGAACACTTCTAGTCATGGACTAGTCTGCAGGGATGCTCCCTAGGATGCTCACTTACCACAAAATGACAAATTAGGTGCTTTCTGTCATTGAAATGGAAAAAAACTAAGGCTTTTTGCTCCATGAGAGCCACCTGCTGAAACCGGATTAGATGAAAACCAAGAATTCAAACACCACAGGTCGCCTCTCTAGCTAGTATTACAGCTAGATCTCCCAAGTGCCTGTCCTCTCCTAGAGGAACCAGAGAGAACTTGCTTTTTATTAATGTCTACCTCAGTCATGTCCCAGCTGTGTTGAGAGCCTTGGAGCCAGATTTTGAAGTGTTGTCTGATTTCCCTTGAAATCAACAGGCTTTTAACATTGTCCTTTGAAATCCCAGCTGTGGTCACAAGACTTTTCCTGTGATGCAAGTAGTGGGTCCTTCATAAATCTTGGATGTCCCAAAGGATGTCACATTGCCACTGGAGACAGAAACAATGTTGAGTCATCCCAGATTGTATGGTACTTTTATATAGCAGAGGAGTCTGAGGTCCAGCTCCATGATTCAATTCAAAATCTGGTTTTATCCAAGGATGGACTTCAGCTGGCAGAAGGGAATGCAATCCCACCACTGTTAGCTGACCTCCCTTGTCTTAGGCAGCCAAGGATCCAACCCATCAGCCTTTTCCTGCATATGGAATAAAATGAACATTTAAAAATGTAGTCGTAATTTTCTACTTGAGAACTTTCTCCAGCTGGATGCCTGGCTGAGGAGTTTTCTGTTCTTGACTTAAGCAATACAAGAACTGCAAATCAATTTTATCAAGATTTAATTAAATTTGTGCTGTGACCTGCAATGCAGTGTAATTCACACAAATAAAAGCTCTGATGGCAGCAAGGCTGAGCATGGACATGAGGGTTTGGTAATTGACCTTCTTGCAGTCAATAGGGTCTAGCACAAGTCTTCCTAGTTTATCCAGTATAGTTCTGGGCACATGCAAATTACTTCTCTAGGTGCATCCTGTCCATATGAGCAGATTAAATAACATTTACAGAAACTCAGATCACCTACATCAGCTTCAGACTGGGATTTCCCCAGGGAAGTTTTTCAGCCAGAGGATGAATACCAAGGTTGGCATTCTCAGTGGCTTCCCACATGTAAAACTCAGTGAGAAATCAATAGACTATTGGCAAGTCAACTGATGTGAATCCTCTGCAACTGAGATTTTGATTTTGCCATGCAAGACATTGACTCTTGGCTGTATGCAACTAATTATTTTAATTACCACCACTGTAGCATTAAATGGGTACTTTAAATGCCAAAATAGAGTGGGAGTTTTTTATTGGACTGTTTTATAGCTGCAATCAGACATGATAGGCACTCAATACAGCTCACCTTAACCTGAAAGCAGCAATAACTCTGAATTCATGCTCTTATGCCTTTCCTTCACTTCCTTTTCAGAACTCAGTCCATTACACACATGTATCTGCTTTCTTTTGGAGGAAGCTTCATTTCCAGAGGGGAGAAGAAGTTTTTCATCACTGTGCTTACCCTGGAGTGCAGAGGATATTTTAAATCACTCCAGCCACTTGAAGACACTTGAAAAGCAGTTCTGGTGTCCTCAGACTGATTCAATATCCTGTGGAAAGGTGAGTAGAATGCCAAGAAGAAAGCCAAGAGCAGGCTCAGTGTGGTGATGTTCCTGAAATGTCTGGAGCACTGATGCTTTAGGTCTACATGTACTGTATCCTCACTGTTAAACAGTGAAAGCATGAGTGTGTGGGACTCAGCCACCCCTGGCTAGCCAAAGGTCACTTTATCCAAGTTTTCCTAAGGGGTGGTGTTATAACAGACTTTAGTGCCAAAGTGGACATCAGGAGATCTCCTAAGCATCTCCCTGGTGCTAATGCACAGTGGCAGCTACAAGGTGGTGGAATCAGATACTTATGCAAAATATATGTCAGGATATCTTTTCTTTTCTTTTTTTTTTCTGCAAAGAGCTTTTACATTTGATGACATTCAACACCAAAACTGTATTGCAGATTTAGGTAATAATCTAGCTAAGCTTTCATGAGGTTACTGGAGATGGGTGGGCATCTACAGATAGGGAGAGGATTATCTAATCCCAAAGCAGTTGTTGTGGCTCACCTTTAGAGATGCCTCTACCTTTCCATCAGCTATAGAGAGAATCTGTATTGTATTACAGTATAATGTATTTTATGTTACTAGTATCAGCCAAAGAAATAACAATACAAATGAAAACCACTACAGCTGAACATTAACACATCTCTTGAGTTGATAATTTATTGGATTTAGCAGTGCTGGATTAAGAGTTGGACTTGATGATTTTAAAGGTCTTTTCCAACCAAAATGATTCTAGGACTCTAATGTCCCTAAATATTGCAGAAAAAAAAAAAAAAAGAATACTCACTTTGTCTCATGTGGATCATTGTGACTATTTTCACTCTAATGCTTTTAAGGTTTCCACAACATTCAAAGGGAAACATATAATATTGGAAAGCTGAAAGATATTTTCTATCAGAACTTTGACTTTTAGTCCCTGATAACCAAATGTGAAGCTGATTTATATGGTACCTAAAGCCAACATTTTTGAATTTTAATGCTAAATTATCTGCTTCAATATGGACCTCACTGATCAATTTCAGGCACTTTGTTTTGAAAGTGTTAGCTGAAATCTAGGAAACTCAGCCCCAAGAATGGTTAAGGAAGAACAAAATTTTCCACTGAATAATTCACAAACATTTTATGTATTGAATAAGGAAAAACAACTTGTGCAGATTTAATTTAAAAAAAAAAGTTAGAAGTCTTACCTGAAAAGTCAATAAAACCTCTCAATATTTACTCACAAGCATTTAATCTAATAGATTTTATGATCAAAAGAAACCATCATATCCTTCTATATATAAAGGCATCCAGAAATTAAAAATATGCTGAGATAAAACCCCTGATCCTGGTGTTGAAGTATTTGTCATCTATTTTCAGCATGTCTTTAAACCTTGGCTGACATTTAATGCCTTTGTGCTTTGGTATCTCCAGCTAAGAAATCAAAATGATGCTGTTTCTGAATCACTCATCTGAAAATTCATTTATCAATAGTTTTAAAGGATTTGGGGATCTCAATGTAGGAAAGCAAAGTATTATCATTGTTATTGTGGGATAATCAAACCACATCCTGCACCTTCCTACCTGCTTATGAAAAGAAAGAAAAAGAAAAGACTCTTTAGTGAGTTATCTTGGTGTAAATGGCTTTGCAGGAGCAGCTGAGCAGATTCCTGCCATTGCTTCATTTGACTGTGTCACAAATACATCAGGAGACATCCAGGGCTTGTGATCATAAGCCAAAGCAGAAGACAAAATGTGTGTGACTTCTTAAAGATAGCTCCATATTAAGCCATACCCTGCTGGTATCCTCTTGTGGTTTGCAGGAATGATTACTGCATTCCATTAACATCCTGACAAAATTCCGTTTTGGGGGGAATTAGTGGTGTAATTGATGTGTGCTGATGAAAGGCACTAGCCTGAGCACTGGGGAGAGCAACTCAGGTATTTTGTCAGCTTTATGGACAATTTTGGATTTGAAATCTGCTAAGAGACTCTGCATGTGTTACCCATGAGATCGATTTAATATCATTTTTATAATCAGTTATCAAGGCTGTGTGTGCAGTCTCTCTTTCAAGGAGTGTCTTTTCATATTGTGCATACTTTGGACTGGAGCATTTGTTTACTTGAGCAGATGTGCCTGTGTTAATGCTGCTTTTCACATGAACTGCATACTTGGGCTGATGGATTGCCATTACAACCTGCTCTTTCTCATTTATTCATTAAACAACAGCTGAACAGTATTGACCATAACAGTTTTAAATCTAGTAATACCTTTGATGGCATTTATCTGCTGAGAAAGTGGTTTAGGCAGAGGATGGAATGAATGTCAACACAGCAAACTCTTGCTTGCCTTGTTTTATAGGAGATGTGATGATTGGCACTTGTGAGATTATACCTGGAGTGCTGTGCTTAGTCTGGGGTTCTTCAGTGCTAGCAAGAGGAGTGAGGGTGATGAACAGTAAATACAAGGAGAGGAAGAGAGGATATGGTATGCTTAGTTTGGAAAGGAAGAACAGGGGATGGATCACTTGACACTCCGAGGTCTCACTCAGTCCAACCTATTCTGTGATTCTGTTCACCATGACAGAAAATAAAAAGCCTGGCTTTAACATCATCAAATAGGTGAACCTCCTTTCAGCTAGTTGTATAGAGGGAAAAGGTCTCCTACAGGCTGTGGAATATGAGTGGGAAAGTGAGTAATGACTACTAAAAAAAAACCAATAACCCTCAAATAAAATAAAATATCAATGGAAACATGTCTGGTAACAAATGTCACTTCTCCAGAGTGTTGATCATCCATCTGAGCAACATCTCCCTCCAGAACTAATCCTGCAATTAGAGGAATGTTTGCTTAACTAAACACAAAGTGCCTTTCTGCTGGATGAAGTGGAGCTGAGGATTCCTGGGATTACACATTCAGCAAAGAGAAAGTGAAGCAACTTGGCCAAGCAGCAATAATCTTTTGATGGATACATTCAGCAAATAATAGGCTCCTGCATAGTGTTTACCATCAGCCTCAGGGGCACAAGCTCTACAGGGCTGAGGCTTCAGGCTGCATCATTAAGATAAAAAAAACTGAGCTGCTTGCTTCTTACATGCACTGTCATCCAAAATGTTTAAGGACTAAGGGGAGTAGATAAACTGCTAAGAGGTAGTTGCCTCTTTGAAGCCTTTCTAGCACTAGGAAGCCCCAAAACACTGCAGGAGAAAAGATCTACAGGTGGGAAGAAAAAAAGAGATAGGTAATTCAACCTGTGAGGAGACAGATCACAGAGAAGGAGCTAACATGTGATGGTAGAAATAAATCATTCATTTTTTTTCCATGATAATAACTACTGTGTTTTTGAACACTTTCTATAAAAATAGGCTTCATTTTTAAATTCTTTTTTTCAATAGGAAGAAATAATCCTTCTCTCATTTTCTTTTTCCTACAAAAGCCAGTTCTGGTACAGTTTTGAAACACTGATCTCATTTCTCCCTGAGGTTTGTGGCATGTGATTTTAATTTTCTATTGAAAGCCATGGGAAAAAATTCTTCCCAAAATGGATAGATTTGCATTTCTAAAACGTAAGCACCTGTTGTATGAAATAGGGGGAAAGTCCTTTACTATCAAGGGACTGAAAAAGACAAATTCAGAAGCTGTTCCATAAAAATGTTAGGAGGTGTAAGTTTGATGCTACTGCACATAAATTTCAGAAAGATGGTCCACAAAATGAATCCCATAAGTTATGTGTCAGATACATACAGTTCCTGCAGCAAACAATACTTAATATTTAAGATGATAAAGAAGGAAAAATTAACCACTTACTTGATCCCAATGCATAAGCCTGTCTGTGCACTGTAAATATTTATACCAATATGACTGTCTTTCCATAAAGATAAATCTTATTTAGCAGAAGGAAGAGAAGAGGATTAATATTTCTATTCACATTCAGTGCAGTAGGTCTTTACCATCTGCCAAGTTAATGTAACAAAACATTTTTACATGTCATTTAATTTTAATTTCTTTTCTGTTTTTAAAATTGTAGTCTAATTAAAGAAGGGGTTGTGAAGGAGAAGAGCAGGAGGTGAAGGAATCTAAATGCAGAGCTTGAAAGCACCATATTGAAATTTGGGATTAGAAGGGGAAGTGATGAATTTGCATGACAATGCCTTTCATATTTATTCAGTTAGATAAGTGTTTCTTGAGTGCTTTAGGCAGAGAATAATGATCACAGACATGCTCAGAATCTCAGCTGCCCAAGATAACCAACTAAAATATACTCTCTCTTTCTTAAAGGGAGCAGGTTCAAAAGTCATAGATCCTCTTGTACTTTTCTCAGATCATATGCTAGATATGTCCCAGGAAGCATCAAAATATGTTTTTCTATAGTATCATAAAATTGTTTTGGTTGGAAGAGACCTTTAAGTCCAACCATTAACCTACCACTGTCAGATCACCATTAAACCATGTCTCTCAGAATGACATCTACATGTCTTTTAAACCCATCCAGGGATGGTGACTCCCTCACTGCCCTGGGCAGCTTGTGCCAGGTCCAGAGGGGCCTGGACATGCTTGAGAGGGGTAGACCCTTTTGAACCTTATGAGGTTCCATAAGGCCAAGTGCAAATTTCTGCACAGGAGTCAAGGCAATCCTTACTGTCAGCCCGGGCTGGGAGATGAGTGGATTGAGAGCAGCCCTCTGGAGAAGAACTTGGGAGTACTGGTGGATGAAAATCTGGGCACGACCCAGCAATGTGTGCTCACAGCCCAGAAGCCAACCATGCCCTGGGCTGCATCCCCAGCACCATGGCCAGCAGGGCAGGGAGGGGAATCTGTGACTCTAAATAACCAAACCAGCTTCCAAGCAGCCTGTGATTCTTCTGTGGAATGGATCCCTGGACCCCAATAGCTGCAAAAGAAAAAACCAAACCAGACACATATTGACTGTCTTGTTAAAAGAGCTAAGCACAGCACTAAGGAATTATCCTCATCTATCTTAATCTCCAGCTCCTTAAAGAAATCCAACCTAGCACAGAATAAACAATTGGCAGGCACCTAGGAAATCAAGAGTTTAGGAGAGCAAATTAATCCATCCCCCCCCCAAAAAAAAATGTTTCAGGCGAATCTATTTTCCTTTCAGGGTACAATAATATCCTTATGAAAAAAAAAAAAAAAAAAAAAACAAACAATTGTTGTTGCATCTTGACTTTAATGAAGATTTTTTTGTGTTATTTTAAACAATATCCTCAGTGGTAAGATGTAAAATCATTAGCTGGGTGTTCACAGGCTGTAACTACTCTGTGGAGGGTACAAAAAGAGCTGGAATACTGTCCTCTAATTATTCAGGATGAACTGCCAGTTCAGACAGAGCTGCTTGGCATTGGAAGACTCTTGGATTTGATGCTATTACATATACTCAAGAACCCTGACTAATAAAAAAGTACAAATTTAGGTTTGTAGGCAGCCTCAAATTTTGTAGCAAAGACAGACTGTCAGCATATTGGAGGGGATAAGGTAGAATTCTTGATAAACATGGTACTATTTATTACAAATAAGTTCAGGTTTCTACATTTAGGCAGTGATAATCTTCTTTACAAATGCGGAATAAGGAAAACTGGTTAGACAGCAAATCCACTGAGAAGAGGTTTACTGAACTTCAATTTGACAGTCATTAAGGAAAACTAACATTAAAAAAAAAATCATATTTCTAGAGAAGGACAAACTTTATACTGGGCTGTATAAACATGTGGCCTCTGCAAGACACAAAAAATGATCCTTCTCTCCCCTTATAAAGGCTAATTTGGGTTCCTCTAACCCTGACCTTGATGCCATGCCTCGATAAAGCTGTACCTCTCCATTCTGGGTCTAGAGGAAAGCAAAGAGAAAGATCAGAAGTTTTGAAAATACACACCAAAAGGAAAAATTGAAGGAGATGCAGTGAAAAGAACAGTAGGTGAGACTGCTGAGGATCCTCAGACACATAAAAGTAAACTACAAAAGCAAAATATTGTTTTCAGTAGACACAGAGATAAGATGTTAAGAATAATTTCCAGCTAGACAGATCCTTGAGTGTAAGGAGTACACTAAATTATCACTTAAAATCTCTTTGTATTTTTTATTTTCTACTTCCTGAAAGAGAGAAGAATTTTCGTTTTGGGGAAAGATGGGGTTAGATATACCTTTTCTTTTTTTGATGGCTTTGGGCAGAAAACTTGGTAATATGCAACACAGGAAGAATACTGCAACACTGCACTCTTCTTTTAGGAGACCACATATCTGCTTTCAAGTGTGAGGGAAATTACTTTAGTAACTCTTTCAGACCTAACTATTAGTTGGTTGCTTCGGAAATTCTTTCACCTGCCTATTTCTTAAGTTGTGGTGGATTTCTCCAGGGCTTAAATAATGCCATGAATCCATAAATGACAACAATTTGGCACTGGGATGCAGTGTTAAAGCAGCAGGAAAGCCAGGGCAGGCACACAAGTCACAGCTTTCGTTCCACAGGCACAACTAATGCTCATTTTATTCTTAGTCATATGTAAAGCAGGTTGCAGATGCTTCCCTTGCAGTTTTGAAGGCTTACTCCCATGGGCCCAGGCATTTAGGAATCTGGCACTTGCATGCTACTGTGATATTTCTACCAGGCTCCTCAGGAAATCTGACATCATGTCTTGTGACATATCTTGCAGGCAGCATTTTCTTTTCAATTGCTCACCCAAATGTTTGCTGCCTGCTCTACACAATACAGTTTAATATTGCCAGCTGCTTCTGTACCCTGCTGTTAACATGCAATTTGTTCTTAGTGTTTCTTCTGTAAAAAGCTGGTGACATTCATTTCTAATGCTCAAATTAGAGAAGAAGCTCAGAAATGAGGTTTACAATTAGACTAGGAATTTGATAAACATGAATGAATCAGAAGCAGCCACTTCTGAAAACCCAAGATCAAAAGGAGTTCTAGACTGCATTTGGGTTTGAATAACCACTCTTGCATTTATAGAGAATGCTCCTGAAATGATAAACAAGAGAAATATCTAACTGCAGAAAAATCTCAATCACAGGGGAAAAAAATAATTAAAAATTAACAATAACTCTGTAAAAAAAAATTAATTCTGTGGCAAATATTGCCTAATGTAAAAACCATGATAATGATGGAAAGAAAGAAAGAAATATACAGCCTCTTCAATTCAAAAAACACAGAGAACAAAACTGTTTTCATCATCTGAAAGCAAATGAGTGAATGAAATTTCAAGAGAAATGGAGATTAAAGAAAAAAAATTAATTGTATCTTACAAGATTACTCTGAGTCAAGAGAAAGAATTCATTTAGCTGAAACCAGAGAAGCCTTACACTATTGTCATATCTGGAATTGTTCTGCTGCTTTTTGGTTTAGCTACAGCACAGGGATCTTTCTGGAAATTCTCTACACTTTGAACACTAGACATGAAACGATAAATTAGAAATTAAATGCAAGAAACAATGTTTTGCTCATCAGGTGACAAAACTATGTCATTTGATCACATGTCATTAAGTCTCTTGGGTTTGCAAAATAAGCCAAAAGAAGCAAAGTGAAATTCATTTATCTATAATTTATTACTTGTCCTGTTTTTTTTTCTGACACTATAGAAGAAGCTACAGAATCACAGAATGTTAGGGGTTAGAAGGGACCTTAAATGCCAGTCAGAAAGGAGGAAAAGGTCAGGGTATGGTGGTCACACTGCTACTTATTTTGCTAGCATCTCTTTCTGCTTTCACAGAACTTGTCTATCACATTGCTTGTCACACAGGAGATGACAGAAGCAGAGCTGGCTTTGATGACAACAGGCTATGTCACAGTGACCATCTGCTCTCTTCAGACATTTCCAAGCAACTGGAGCTGTGATGGAGACCTTCAGCCTCATGATTTCACATGACATAGTGCCAAAAAAAAAAAAGTCTTTGTTTGCAGCACTGCCACACACACAAACAATGAACCTTGCATGGGCATGGGGCTGTCCTTTGCGCTGCCCCCAGCCTACCTCACCTGCAGGGTCCAGATCAGCCTCACAGGTCAGCAGGCAGAGGGGGTTGTGCATTTTTCCCTTCCATTGAATTCAGCAGTAAATTTATCATCAGCACAGTGACCTCAGTTTGGCTTGGAGCAGGAATGTGCTCCCAGGTCTCTCATATATCCCTAATCACATTAAGCGTTTGGTAGGCCAAATCCAGACTGAGATCTGCACTGCAACTCAGCTTCAGATATTCCTCCTTGGCAGCAGGAGATTCCCACAAATCTCCCTTTGCCATATAATATTTAATTAGTTCTAGCTGTAGGCACAGTCTGAAAACTACTTGGGGTCTCCCGTGGCCCCTAGTG
>VWZO01021729.1:0-15663 GCA_013396975.1 Bucco capensis | reverse complement strand
AGGTCCAGCAACACTCCTCTCCTTGTTGTTTGGGTTTTTTTTGCCACCAAGGGAGGCATTTAGTTCTTGTTAGCTCTGGTTAACAGCACCTCCTGCCCCGCCATTTTAATTGGTTTTGAAAATGCAAGTCTGAACAGCTCAGTTTGTGCTAATGCTTTTGCTGAAGTATTTCTCAATCAATTTTGACACTAACAAACTTAAAATAGGAAAGTAGGATAAATGTAAGGGATTCAAGCCTCAAAGAGGAAATTTGTCTCTCAGCTATATTCCCACAACACACTTGGAATACGAATAGATGGGTCGAGGTCCCAAAAGACCCAGCTGGAGACACAGTTCCTTAGTGCTCCCACAACATACATTCTTTTCACTGTCACTAGTTTCTGTTGGACCAAGTCAATAATGCATAGGAGAATGGGTTGCAAGCTGTCTGCAGGGTTTCCCTTCCTAATGGTGTTTTGTATAATTAGAGCTGGAGAAGATACTACCCTTTGATTTCTGCTCAAGTAAGCTCTTAGGTTTTGTGTACTTGTAGTGTAACAGGTCATTTGAGCTTTGCAAATATAGTAAGTGTCAATTAAGTTTGGCTTAAGGGCAGTCTGATCTGGTTTGGACGCCATAGCTGAGATTTCCATTGTCTGTATTTAAAAATAAACCTATCATTTTGAACCTGAGATCTTGTTGGTGGTACAGGAACTTCATGAATTGAAATGCAGTTGAAGGTAGCAGAAACTACATTTCCCTATTTGTGTGGAGGTTTACTGCTAAGTTAGTGCCAGTAACTGCTCCTATGACAGAATCATAGAATTGCTAAGGTTGGAAAAGACCTCTAAGATCATCAGGTCCAACCATACCTAGCACTACCCTGCCACTAAACCAGGGCCATAAGGAGAGCATCTAAGTATTTCTTAAACCACTCCAGGGATGGTGAATCCACCACCTCCCTGGGCAGCCTGGGCCAAGACTTAACAACCCTTTCAGGAAAGAAATTCCTCCTTATATCTAATCTAAACCTCCCCTGCTGCAACTTCAGTTGCAAAATGGACAAAAGGATCATTTGTTTATCCTCTTTGTTGCAGTATTTACTTGCTTCTGTAGAGGTGAAAGTAAAAGAGCTCACCCTGCTATCATGGTTGGGACGGATAAACAACACTGACAGGTTTCTTATGGTGAAACAGCAAGTTGCAAGTCACTTTATTAGCTACAAGTGTCTTCTTATATACTTTTCTCTAGCACATGTGTCCTTTTGTTGCTGGTTACATATAACAATAATGCACTATTGGTTAACATTTGCATATTGCCAAGTCGTCCTTACTTTGCTAAACTCCTGCTCTATGGTTAGTCCTCTTCTGCTCTATGGTACATTTTGATGTTTCAAGGTCACTCCCTGACTCCATGCCCTCCGCACCCTGCTCCTTGCATTTCTGAGTTTTGTGGTCCAATTTCTACTCTTTCACATACTATGCACACATGCAGCATTTGGTACTGGCTGCTGGCTCCTGACTTTTCCCCACAAACAGTTGCAAGTCAAGAATAAAGCAAGGGGAGGTGAGATGAGTAGAAGCAGAGGATGAAGACTTTCCACAGGCATGACATACTGGATAAGATGAGGATACTGTGGGGTGGTTGGGGTGTCCAGTGTAGGACCAGAAGATGGACTTGATGATCTTTATGAGTCCCTTCCAACTCAAACTGTTCTGTGATACTGTAGTTCTCTTGGCTTGATAATTCTGCATGGCAGCAGGGGCCTGGCATGAACCTGGACTTTCACATGGTGAATAAGTATCTAAGATACTGCCTAAATTGTGTGCCTGAATGCAGTGACACCTGTGAGGCTGGATTCCTAGATGTCTGCTGGTCTGAGTTTATCTAGTTTATTTTAGTTACCATGACCACTGCAGTTGTGTTGCTGGAGCTAATTTGAGGAAATAATTGTAAGCAGATGCCATGTGGTCTGTGGATAGGGGAGGTAGGTGAGTTGAAGTAACACAGATGCTGTTGAGAATGCTAGTGGAGTGCTTGAGGAGATGGATCCCTCTGGTAATCAGACTCATTGACCCATCCTCCTGTGTCTTGGGGAGCACTGGTGTATTTTTCTAGTTTGTTGCTCAAATGCCTTTACTAATTTCCTAGATTAAAATAGGATTATCCTTTCTAAAAGCAGGCTTCACTCAACAAGCAAGGCCTTCTAGTCTTACAACTGAATAAACACAGTTTAAAAACTACAGAGAGACTCAAATGGTGTGCTTTGTTAATGGACTTCTCTGTCCTAGGAGCAACAGAGGGTTTTATGGTCATGGAGGATAGAGTTAGAACAGAACTTCTGGCTTAACTGTTAATGCTGAACTCTTGCACTTCCTAGCAAATTATTACCCAACTTTAAATTACCCAGGGAGGTGGTTGAATCACCACTCCTGGATGTGTTTAAGGGTCATTTAGATATGGTGTTGGGGGACGTGGTTTAGGGGTGAACCTTGTAGAGTAAGGTTAATGGTTGGACTAGATGATCCCAAGTGTCTTTTCCAACTTGAATGATTCTATGATTATTAATTCTTTAAGTTGTTAGAGCATACAACAGCATTTTAACAAAATGTTTTGTTATTACTACAGCATCACTCTGAGCAAGGTTGTTACATTAGTGCCATCTCTCTGATACCCTGCTGCTTTTTTGACCTGTGTCAATTTCGCCCTTCTAAAATCTTCCTGGCTTCTTTTAATGTACAAAATAATAAACCAACAAACAATGTGAATGATATTATAAAGCTTTCCCAATTTCTTTAGGAATGCCTGTATTGCATTGTAGTGTGGGAACACCCAAACTACTAGTGCCAAATGGGACTGGGTGAGAATGCAAGGTAAAATAATGATCTGTCATCTTATGGTTAATTAACAAAGATGCAGCATTCACTGAGGTGCTTAGTTGTTTGCAAGGTCCAACAATTAATAGTACTGTTTCAGGGTGCATGGTTGGGGCCATTTCTGTTTAATATCTTTATTGATGATCTTGATAAGACATAGAGTGTATCATCAGTAAGTTTGCAGACAACACCAAGTTAGGCAGGAGTGTAGGTCTGCACGAGGACAGAGAGGCTTTACAGAAAGACTTGGACA
Organism: Bucco capensis; assembly: GCA_013396975.1. NCBI lineage: Eukaryota > Metazoa > Chordata > Aves > Piciformes > Bucconidae > Bucco > Bucco capensis. Next base: position 12,555 of record VWZO01021729.1, on the reverse strand, counting down.
GATTGGATTGATGGGCCAATGTTAACAGGATGAGCTTTAACAAGGCCAAGTGCCAGGTCCTGCACTTGGGCCACAACAATCCCATGCAACGCTCCAGGCTTGGGGAGGTATGGGTGGAAAGCTCTCTGGCAGAAAAGGACCTGGGTGTTGTAACTGACAAGTGATTGAATATAAGGCAGCAGTGTGCCCAGGTGGCCAAGAAAGCCAATGGCATCCTGGCTTGTATTAGAAATAGTGTGACCAGCAGAAGCAGGGAGGTGATTATCCCCCTGGACTTGGCACTGGTGAGGCTACACCTAGAGTCCTGTGTGCAGTGTGGGGCACCTCAATACAACAAAGATCTCGAGGTGTTGGAGTGAGTGCAAAGGAGGAAATGAAGCTGATGAAGGGCTTGGAGAAAAAATCTTATGAAGAACAATTGAGGGAGCTGGGACTGTTTAGTTTGAAGAAGAGGAGGCTAAGGAGAAACGTCATCACTCTCTACAACTATCTGAAAGAACTTTGTAGAGAAGTTTGTGCTGGTCTCTTGTCACAGGTAATTAGTGGTAGAACAAGGGGGAGTGGCTTCAAACTGCAACAGGGTAGGTTTAGACTGGATATTAGGAAAAAAATTTCACAGAAATAGTGGTCAGATCCTGCCTTAGGCTGCCCAGGGAGGTGGCTGAGTCACCATCACTGGATGTGTATAAAGGTCTTTTAGCTGTGGTGTTGGTTGATATGGTTTAGGGGTGAACTTTGTAGAGTAGGTTTAATGGTTGGACTCAATGATCCCAAGGGTCTTTTCCAACCTGAATGATTCTGTGCTCCCTATGCCACCTGCCTTGGATTAGCTGGAGAAACTTGTTATGATGGATTCATGGAGTCACGCTGAAGAGAGCTCTGACTCAGTGTCTCTTGTTGGCTGTGTGTATCCACTTGCAAATTCTTAAGATAATGTTATGGTTTGGATGAAATAACAAGACTTGTGGATTGGAAAAGGCAGAGTAATTTTAACTATTTTAATAGAAAGCAACAGCCAGCAGACAAATATATACAAGCAAAGACACAGAGCCAGCACCAAGATCCAAACCTCCCACCTTCCCTCCCGGTCGCTATATTACTGCAGCTGAACCCCCCCCAGGGCGGGGGGAAGAGAGGGAGGAAGCTGGACCCTGGAGGCCTGGACTCAGAAGCGGGGAAGCAGCAAAGCTGGGGGTGCCAAGCAGGGCTGAAAGGGAGACGAAGAAGAGAGAGAACAGAGGGAACAGCCCCCCTAAATTTATACCGAGCATGATGTGTATGAAATGGAATACTCAGTTGGTCAGTTTGGGGTCACCTGCCTTGCTTGTTCCTTTCCTAGGTGTAGGCTCTCACCCTGGACCCCCCTGATTTCTCAGTAGAGCCACAGAAGGTTAACATTCCAGTTCTCAATTGTAACCCAAAAATTCAGGCTTAAGCTATTAGAAGCTGATAATGTTTTTGAAAACATACTGCCAGCTTTCAGAGGAATACAGTCACTTTTAAAGGAACCCTGGCTAGAAGCAATACCATCTTAGCAGAATTAATTCTGCTCCAGCCCAAACCAGGACAGATAAGCATTTTATAACTCTAAAAAAAGGGGCAGAAATACCAGGGCCAGAAAAAGCTAGGTATGTTCAAGCTTAGTTCTTGCTCCTTTGCTGTAATGATGAGAAATCACATAGTTCCATGAAGGGATACTCTTGCTGATCACAGGTTGTCAGTGCATTAATTACTGGGCTGGCACTTTATAGTAACTCTTTCAGTAGTTCCCGTGTTGTCAGTCAGTATCACTGAACTGGGAGGATAATGCTTGTTTAAGCCTAGTGCTGCGTCAATTCCTAGTTTGCTACAGCAAACTCCTTTTCCAGGAGCTGTTGAAAAGATTTATGTTTGTGAGTATCCTGTTGTCATGGGAGTGACTGCAAATCTCTAGGGTTTTATTGCCACATTGGTATTCTGACCTTTTACCCTTTTACTTTCCCTAGTGAAAGAACAGCTTTGGTGCTGAAGAGAAACCTCCAAAAGGAATGGGTCCTACTCTCTTGAAGCTATTTGCTCTGATCTCAGGAATGATGTAGAGGTTAGTGATGCTTGAGAGCTTCTGTAGAAGTTGTCTTTTGATCTGTAATTGCTACACTCTCCAATAAATTCTGTGTAAAGCAGCCTGGAACAGAAAAAAAGTCAAATCAAGCACTGTCAGAACATGGTTAGTTTAAAGTTGCTCTACCCAAACAAAATTTAAAGCTTTGTTTATCTGTGTAGATGCTGTAGAAACATACAGCTGGGTGGTCACAGAAAGTTGTGTGATGCATGCTTAAAGTCAAGCTGCCTTCAACTTGGAGGTTTTAATTGAAAGGGTAAAAAAACCAAGATGAGAATGATCATAATACATGAGATCACAATACAGGATTATCTTTTGAGTCACTCAAGTCTCTCATTTTTACTTTGAGAGAATACTACTCCTCTTCAGCAGAATGAGGGACTGGGCGAGGTCTGTTCTGTAACCACACAAAGAATCACAGAATCATAGAACTGTCAGGGTTGGAAGACACATTAAAGATCATCTAGTTCCAACGCCCCTGCCATGGGCAGGGACACCTTCCACTAGAGCAGCTTGCTCCCAGCCCCAGCCAGCCTGGCCTGCAACACTGCCAGGGATGGGGCTGCCACCACCTCTCTGAGCAACCTAGGCCAGTGTCTCACTACCCTCATGGGGAACAACTTCTTCCTAACATCTAATCTAAATCTCCCCTCTTCTAGTTTGGATCCATTCCCCCTAGTCCTAGCACTACCTGACATCCTAAAAAATCCCTCACCAGCTTTCTTGTAGGCCTCTTGCAGATACTGGAAGGCCACAAGAAGGTCTCTTCAGACCCTTTTCTTCTCCACACTGTTATCTCTACTTTTTCCTTGAGTGACCTATATTTTGAGTTTATATCCCAATTTCTTTGGATTATGTGCAAGTTGGATAAACTTCTTGCTGGTAGTTATCTAGTCCTGCTACAAATATGGCCTATGAGTGGCTGCTTCTTGCAAGTAGAGTGTGCAAACTTTCACATGTTTTGTGAAGCTCAAGAGGGTTAAGTGGATTTATTGCCTGACAGATTTCTTCTTAGATTGTGAAGTCAAAAAAGCTCATAGAACTATCAAATTCAGTAATGCTTTGGTTTGATGATGAAAGAAGTATGGCTAGGCTTCGTGAATGAAGATCCAGGGAGGGCTCCACCCACGCTCCTCCTCAGCGCCTTTTCCAAGTGCGCTGATAAAAAGAGGATAGCAGATAGCACCCTCAAGCCCGCGCTATGGATTTTTTTTTTAGGTGAGACATAGCATGCGCAGAGCTGGAGCCACCCTTTAGTCCTAAGGTTCATCTGCCAGGGCCTAGCAAGCTTGGACACTGGCAGCCAAGTCCCTAGGACAGAGGTTTTATTAGAGTGTCTTTCTCTTAGATGGAAGGCCTTACAGGGCTAAACGAGCTCCATCTGCCCGGGTTTGGAATCAGAGTTGTCCTTCTCCTAGGATGACTGCCAGAAGGCTAATGAGCACATCCTACCCATACAAGGATTATAGGAACATGGGTATCACTCCCCACACTTTACCGTGGGCAATGAGTGTAATGCTCCCTCTGCTGTCAGCACATTTATTGCACCAGGGGCCACAGGAGACCCCAAGTGATTTTCAGACTGTGCCTGATGATGAAAGAAGTAAAACTTGATCAAGTGGCAGGAGGAGGAAGAAGTAGGCATGTTGAAGCAGTCCTAAGCAAAGAAGGGAATTTCCATAGGAGCAGCTGGCTTAAAAACTCTTATACCTGTATGGTTACTGAAAAGGTTTTCTAACTTGGTTAGCTTACTTTAAAAGCATAGATGTCTGTTCTCCAGGGTTAACAGTGAGAGGACAAGAGGAAATGGCTTCAAGTTGCAGCAGGGGAGGTTTAGATTAGATATAAGGAGACATTTCTTCACTGAAAGGGTTGCTAAGTCTTGGAATGGGCTGCTCAGGGAGGTGGTGAAATCACCATCCCTGGAGGGGTTTAAGAAACATTTAGATGATCTCCTTAGAGACATGGTTTAGTAGCTTGGTAGTGCTAGGTATGGTTGGACTTGTTGATCTTAGAGGTCTCTTCTAGCCTTTGTGATTCTGTGATGTCTGTGGTCTGGCTACTGAACAGTACTATTGAAGCTTTACTAGGACACCCTTTAACATATAGTCTCTTTTGGAGAAAAAACCCCAACAACCAAAACCAAACTACTGTGGAAAAAGTGCTGCAGCATCCTACAGGCACAGAGTGTGAAGAGGTGGCCCAGTGAAAAAAGACCTATCAGTACAAGGAAATACTGGTTGGCATTGCTCTTGGAGCTTCAAAACTGTTCTTGGAAGTGATGTCATTTCTTAGGGAGAGCTTTAGTTATTTACATGTTCCACCATCTTTTATTTTATCTGGTATAAAACTGAGTCTCCTCTCTCATTAGCCTCCTTCTTGACTCAAAGCATTTAGTTTCCAGAGGTCTGTTGAATGCAGACTGATTTGTGAATCTCTGAGGACTGTCTTATGCTGTTCAGCTTCTCGCATGGGAAATCCTGCCTTGGCACTTTATGCATCCTGTTCTTCCAGTTCTAAGGACATGCAAGAACTGGCAAAGCTCATTAGCTTATGTTTGGTGCCCTATGGTTATATTCCTTTCCTCCCTGAGCCTGCTCTATTGGATTTAGTTGGGGCTCTCCATGGGGCCATGTTGAATTTTTTACCTGCATAACTTACCTGCAGCTACATAGATGATTGTAGAAGCCATGGTGCAGTTTATAAACACACACAGATAATAAGATAAGGAAAGGCAGCCAACCAATGTGACTTTGTCAGGGAGAAAATGATATCAAGGTGATAAGTTTACTTCCTTGGCACATGGAATGGATTACTGCAGAAGGGAGGGAAGGGTTAGAAGTGATACAACTTTAAGTGTGTGAGTGTACAACTCATAGAGTCATTTTCTTTAGAATGGAATCTTCCTTAAATCACCAAACTGCAGGAACAAAATTTATTGGTAAATGATTCAGTAGAGCAGTTAACAGTGGGTTCATGTTGCAGTGGGAAAGGTTTATATTGGATATTGGGAAGAATTTCTTTCCTGAAAGGGTTGCTAAGTCTTGGCCCAAGCTGCCCAGGGAGGTGGTGGAGTCATCATACCTGCAGGGGTTTAGATGCTCTACTTAGGGGTATGGTTTAGTGGTCTGGTAGTGACAGGTATGGTTAGACTTGATCTTAGGTCTCTTCCAACCTTTGTGTGATTCTGTGAGATCCCTTGGAAAGGCATTTGAGGGAGTCTTTCTTGCTAGCTTTCTGTACCTGGCTTTTTCCCAGTAATGACAACTGGGATTTAGATGATGTGGCAGAGTCTGCTTACAAAATGTGTAGATGATGTAACTTTGGGAGTAGGCAGTACAGGCACCACGAAGGGTTCCTGTTAAGGTGTTTGACTTTGTAATTGGAGGGAGCCAGGTGTTTGCGTATGTGTTGGTTTGATCTGACTCACTCAGTGTTTGCTTGTTATACCACAGTAACTCAGTCAGTGTATATATAACCTAAGTATACTGAGCTTACTGAGTTGGATGGCCTCTTCCAATGCTCTCTTTTGTAGGTGATACTTTTCTGTTCCTTAATAAAATTACAGCACTGAAACCTAGTACTTGAAGGGAATTTGTTTTTACCTTAATAAATGGACTGGAGGTCTTGGGACACAGCAGAGTTACACATGTGGAAGGTTAACAACACTCCTGGCAAGTTCCAGAATTTTTCTCTTATTCTAGAGCATGACAGAAGGTTAGGCACTATGGAGTAGACAGCTGCTCTTGCAGGCTTCTAGCAGTGCCACCTCCCTGTTTTTCCACAGGTGGCATAGCAAAAGATGCCGGTAGGCCGCCTCTCTCTATTTGGTCTCTGTAAGACAGCTAGAATAGCTTGCCTGGACTTCTTGGTTTCAAGTTGCAGCAGGGGAGGTTTAGATTAGATATAAGGAGGAATTTCTTCACTGAAAGGGTTGTTAAGTCTTGGCCCAGGCTGCCCAGGGAGGTGGTGGAGTCACCATTCCTGAAGGGGTTTAAGAAACATTGAGATGTTCTCCTCAGGGCCATGGTTTAGTGATATGGTAGTGATAGGTATGGTTGGACTTGATGATCTTAGAGGTCTCTTCCAACCTTAATGAATCTATGTGATTCTGTGTGATTCTGTAATATGGAAACCTTGCATAACTATTCCCTCTATTAAGGAAAGTACCACTACTATGAGAGGCCCTGTGCCCTGCTTTGAAGAGTGTCTTTGCTAGTAAGTTGAATTCATTGCTTCCGTGCAATTTGCAAAGATTTGAAGCAGTGACTCTTTGAAACACTACCATGTCTTGAACCTGGTACCAAGAGTGAAGTCAGCACTGTGAATGTGTGCTTACCTTTCAGCCTGCAGGATACACTCTTGTGCCAAAAGCTCTTGTTTGCTGGATGAGTTGTAGGAACATGTGTGTCTGTGTCTGTGTGTGTCTGTTTATAGGCATTTTAGGTAATACACAAGCATGCTTGAATAAATGCCTTTATTTTAGGTACCCAAATATTGCTACCCCTCTGAGCTCTGTGTAAATTACTCAGTTTTTAGAGCATCTTTTCTTTGCTGAAGTAAGAGCCATTATCAAACAAGCTGATGTAAGAAGCCCAAACATCTTCCTCTCTCTCACTCCTTGTTCCCAGACTGAGCAACCTGGAGTGTGTACCTGAGGAAACATCTGCAAGTTCTAACAGAGAAGTAAAATCAAATTAAAGAAAGGAATGGATGGTAAAAATGTAGAGACATATATGGATGTATAAGAGAAGAAGCCTTTGCTCTGGTCCTAATATTGAAATTAAATCTTAGCATTGAGCACTTACTTACCTAATTTTTTTATGTCTTTTTGGTTGGCAACAACGTGCTGGGTTTCACTCTGTATATTGCGATGCAAGAGCAGTTACCCTCATTCTGTGCACTGCTTACTGTTAAAGCTTCAAAGGGACATACAACTAGAGCAAAGGGATAGTGTTGAAAAAGTCTTGTCTTCTCACTTGCAGACAGCAAGCTCTGTCCCCAGGTTCTTTTCATCCAGAAATGGTGACTGCAGGTTGTCCAAGTGAGTCCACACACTGGCACAGATGCACAGCAGAAGCCAGGACTTGTAGTAAATAACTAGTAAGTAATTTCTGTGGCTATAAATGACATTGTAGTCTGTTTAATATATATGCAATTACTGTTTGTTTGTTTTGATTGTTCTTTTTGATTTTGTGTTTTCTTTAGTGTTTGTGTTGTATATGTAGGTGAATCCAAGGGGAGAATAGGAATAAACTCTGCTTCAGGAGTTCGCTTTTACTATGTGGATGTTCAGGCTCTTTTCTGGGACAAATTTAGTTCAAAAGCAGTGACCTTTGTAGCCGTTTGAACGTCTTCCTGGGGCACTGGGAGAATTTTGTTCAGAAAGCTGCAATTAAGCTTCAATCTTAATTTGTTTTCTTCCGGGAAGAAACAAATCTCCTTCCTGGAGAAGGGGGCTAGATGAGTGGTGAGACAGAACATGTGAGTAACCGGAGTTATTAAGAAAGGATTTCCTAGGGAAAGCCTAATGCTTCTGAATGGTTGTTGTTAAAAACAAACCAACCCCCCTGGCAGTGTTGATCTGGACCAGCTGTTCTGTATTGCGTGGTGCTGTGAAGGAAAAGAGCATTGCAAGCTAGAATAGGACACACTGTTCAAAAAGAGAGGAGGAAAACTAAGCAGAAANTGGCACCAGGGGCCACAGGAGGCCCCAAGTGATTTTCAGACTGTGCCTGAAGCAGAAAATGTAAAGTTAGGAGAATTCCCATTGCATCTGAGCTAGATTCTGGGACTCATTTTTATTTTTCCAGAAGAATTAGTTCTAGTGTAACTGAAATGTAAACAAATTTACTTTTTTATTTGATAAGAAAATCAGGAAAAATGTCTTCCAAATACATGTGTAATCTGTGACAAATCATTCTCATTTGCAGTGGATGTGTTGCAGCCCAGATATCTTTACTGGAGCCTACAGTTTTTCATCTCATTCTGCTGCTTGTGATGTTTTTCCCCTTCATTTTTGTACAGCATCTGTATGAGTTTCTGTGGCCTGAGCACTGTGAGGGAAGAGGAGAAATCTGCCCTTCAGCTTTGCAGTTCCTCCCCTTCCCATCTCCCTGTGCTGCTGTGCCCCACAGTCACCCCAGCCTGTGCACTGGTACAGCTGCTGCTGGGAGATGACAGTACAAGGCTCCAGAGGTCATCTGACTGCCAGGGGGATGTTTACTAATCATGGAATAGCAGTCACTTGTAGGCAGAGGAATTTGACATCTCCTGTTAGTAATACCTTACCAGAGGAGGATTTGAAAACTAAGATGCTAGCACTAAACTTCAGGAATCTGAGGTAGGATGAGATCTTAATGAATACAAAGTACTCATGTTTCTTTGCATAGTACTTTCTTCCTTACGGACTAACATTTAGTATATGTCTACCTTCTGTGAAGTTGTACTACTTGTTGCCAGACCTTTCTGGAGTTGTTATAAAGAGGAATTGAACCCAATGATAAGCTGAGGTTTAGTAAAAGTGTAGTGATATATTGAATGTTGTAAGTAAAGCAACTGGACAGAATTTTCTGTGTTTACAGAATCACAGAATCACTAAGGTTGGAAGAGACCTCTAAGATCATCAAGTCCAACCATGCTTATCACTACCATACCACTAAACAATGTCCCTAAGAGTATCCAAATGTTTCTTAAACACCTCCAGAGACGGTGACTCCAGCACCTCCCTGGGCAGCCTGGGACAAGGCTTAACAACCCTTTCAGGAAAGAAATTTCTCCTTGGATCTAATCTAAACCTCCCCTGGTGCAACTTGAAGCCATTTCCTCTCATCCTTTCACTGGTAACCCTGGAGAACAGACCTACCCCCATCTCATTCCAACCTCCTTTCAGGGAGTTCTAGAGAGAGATAAGGTCTCCCCTGAGTCTCCTCTTCTCCAAACTAACCAACCCCAGTTCCCTCAGCTGCTCCTCAGAAGACTTGTGCTCCAGATCCCTCCCTAGCCTCCTCGCCCTTCTCTGGACACACTGCAAGGCCTCTGTGTCCTTCTTGCACTGAGGGGCCCAAAACTGAACCCGGTATATTTAGGATGCTTACTGTACAGAAATGAGTGAAAAATAGGTAGATTATATCTCTCATTCCACCTAAGGAAGAAAATTTGAATCATGGACTCAAAATGAACTGATTTTACTTTGTCATGTGCATAATTTTCAAAACACAGCTAATATTAACCTGTTCTCAAGTGTGGTAGTTCTGCTGTGAAGCACAGTTGTATTAGACAACTTATATTAGACAATGTTCTTTGAAATGCAGCATAGTTGGAGAAGGAACCCACCATATCAAAATAGTACTTTGCCTATGTATTTGCCATGCAGCACTACAGGCTGGGAGATGAGTGGCTGGAGAGTGGCTCAGTGGAGAGGGACCTAGGAGTATTGGTTGACAGCCGGCTGAACATGAGCCAGCAATGTGCTCAGGCAGCAAGGAAGGCCAATGGCATCTTGGCCTGTATCAAGAATAGTGTGACCAGCAGGACTAGGGATGTGATCCTCCCCCTGTACTCTGCACTGGTGAGGCCTCACCTTGAGTACTGTGTCCAGTTCTGGGCCCCTCACTTCAAGAAGGATGTTGAGGTGCTGGAGAGGGTCCAGAGGAGAGCAACGAGACTGGTGAAGGGGCTGGAGGGGAAACCATATGAGGAAAGGCTGAGGGAACTGGGACTGTTCAGCCTGAAGAAGAGGAGACTCAGAGGTGACGTTATTGCCCTCTACAACTACCTGAAGGGAAGTTGTAGTCAGGTAGGGGTTGGGCTCTTCTCCATGGCAGCTAGTGACAGGACAAGAGGCCATGGCTTGAAGTTGCAGCAGGGGAGAGTTAGACTGGACATTAGGAAGCACTTCCTCACGCAGAGGGTGGTTGGGCTCTGGGGTGCCCAGGCTGCCCAGGGAGGTGGTGGAGTCACCGTCCCTGGAGGTGTTTAAAAAAAGATTGGATGTGGCACTGAGTGGCATGGTTTAGATGTTGGGTGTATAGGGTCATAGGCTGGACTTGATGATCCTGGGGGTCTTTTCCAGTCTTTGTGATTCTGTGATTCTGTGATATGTGTGAGTGCTATAGGCTTCATTTTTTCTCTTTGAATAAGAGAAGCTTACTTTTGGGGCATTTCTAACTGTTCTACTTAATCTTGCAGCATCCTGCATAAACTTCTTTCAAGAAAACACTTATTCATTTATTTTGGCATGATTGCCAAGCAGGGGCAGAAAATGGGTAATGGAGAGGAAAAAGCAGTTATGGTAAATAATACATACACCAACCCCAATCCTGGCAATAAAAAGTAAACTAAATAAACATGGATTTTTGAGAACATTGTGGTGTTTGAAAGTTGAAGACCAGAGTAAAAAGGATAAAATTGCTTTTATTAGCTGTTTGTGGCTATCATCCCAAAGGATCTTCTGCCAACCAAGAGGGAGGGGGCAGGGAAAAGGAGGAGGAGCAGAAGACAGGGAGGGGAAGGAGGAAAGACAATGCTTTCCCCACATTGTTACAATACTTGCTTAGTTACATGGAGCACAGGAATCTCTACCATTTTTCCCAATGAAGTCTACTGGAGCAAAGAAGCACAAGTCTTGTGAGGAGTGGCTGAAGGAACTGGGCTTGTTTAGTTTGGAGAAAAGAAGGCTCAGGGGAGACATTCTCAGTCTGTAAGGACTCTTGAAAGGAGGTTGGAGCAAGGTGGGGGTAGGTCTCTTCTCCCAGATGATTAGTGAGAGGACAAGAGGAAATGGCCTTAGGTTGTGCCAGGGAGATTGGATATTAGGAACAAATTCTTCCCTGAAAGGGCTGTCAACAGGCTGCCCAGGGCAGTGGTGGAGTCACTATCCCTGGAAATGTTGAAAACCCATGCCAATATGGTGCTGAGGGACCACATGGTTTTGTGGTGGACTTGGCAATATTATTTTTTTGTTGGACTCAATGATCTTACAGGCCTTTTCCAACCTTATGATACTATGATTCTGTGCTGTTTCGTGTGCAGCACTTTGTTCCAGCAGAGCTCAGTGGGTATCTTTGGATTGTCCTAGTTTCAATGTAGGGAAAATTTGATGTAAGAAAAGTGAGTTCAAGAGTAGTCCATTAAATTCATTGTCCATGGTTCTCAGCTTTGCTGTGGTGTTTATAGAGGGAGCTTTGCCTGGGAATATGTAGAGGGTCAGCAGCTTCCTGTTGGGTACAAACAGACAGTGAAGTAAGGTAGTAGTTGGAGGAAATCATTCTTGTCTAAAAGGCAAGAGCGATGTGTAGGTAAGTATTTATACTGCTTTTCCCTACCTCTCTGGTTATAAGATTTTGGACTGCCTTTTTTTTCCCCTCTTGCTTCAGAAACAAACCTCTGTGCCCAAGGTTTAATGCTGACACATTGCTGTTTCTTCTGCACTCTTTCTGCCTGGGGGGTAGCAAGGAGACAAGTTTCATTCCATGAGCCAGGCATGTGCTGCTTGGATCATTTTGTTGTTTTACTTATCCAGGTTGTTAGAAACAAGGGCTTCTCTATGGAGACAAATTTGACAGGTAACAGGCTTCTCCTTAGTGCTCTTCCAATTGTACATTTCTTAATGGTGGAAGAGATGTTCTTTTGGGTGTATCAATAGCTGTTTGACATGGCTGGAGGAAGTTCATGTTTTACATTGCCATTGGGAAAGAAAAACACCACCAGCAGCAGGGAGCCACTTTGTGCAGTGCCACTCTCTGAAAAAAGTCCAATGACATTTTTAGCTATGTATTAGAACTGTGCTTAAACACATTGTTGTGGCTTACTGAACACAGGCTTTGGGACTACCCTGATTACTGTGTGGCCTTATGGCTCAGATGGAACAGCTTGTCAATTGTCCCAAGTTCACAGGGTTCCTTGCTCACCTTCACCCTCTCCATCCCACTGTCTTACTTGGAAAGGCAAACAGACCAAAGCACAATTCCCCCTTCCTAATAATAGCTCATTGTTGCATTGTTGATTCTATGGTAACTTTTCTAGGAAGCTTTNATTGCTGGCTCATGGTCACCCTCCTATCCACCAGGACTCCTAGATCTTTTTCCCCAGGGCTGTTTTCCAACAGATAAATTCCCAGTCTGTACTGGTCCATGGGGTTGTTCCTTCCCAGATGCAGTACTTTATATTTACCCTTGTTAAATTTCATTAAGTTTCTCCCTGCCCACTTGTTTACTGCTCATGCAAGAGCCACCTTCTGGAAGAGGGATTTCCCCCCCCCATATGTCTGTTTTCATGTCTACATGCCAACCAAGAACACCCTTATATCTTCAGCTCCCATTTGGCTTTTTTTTTTCTTGTTATTTTGTGTTCCTTTCTCCCCTGTTTATCCTTTTCCAGGGGCTTATGAGCAGTGTTTCCTCTCCTGACTGGCATGGTTCAGTCATTTCACAGAATCACAGAATCATTTGGGT